>JAQPPZ010011324.1:0-42737 GCA_028583015.1 Wollemia nobilis | reverse complement strand
GCTGTTGAGAAGCAACACACCCCCACTAAAAAATGAAATTCTATCCTTTGAAAATATTTAGCTTTCATTTTTTTTGCAGGGACCCTCTTGAGTTTTTCAGGTTTTAATTCCAAATTTTTGCTTGCCTCTTTTTTCAAGTTTTTGCATATATCAAAGTATCCAAGTAGGCTTGCCATATGGTTTTGATTTCAATTTAAAATTCATTATTCAAATATTAGAATCATTTTTGAGCAAGAAATATCCTTCACCAATGTGTAAAAATGCAAAATGCAGATGGATAAATTCATTGGAGTCAACCTACAAATTTTGGAGAATTTGCAAATTGGAAGTAACTTGAAGAAAACGTCATGATTTCGCGACATATTCCATTTTCAAAAACATCACGATTTTGTGACATATTCCATTTTCAGAAATGTCACGATATCGTGACACATTTTGGTCAGAAGTAAAACCTGTGGAAATTGTCACAAAATCATGACATGTTGTGATATCACGGTAAAAAATAGTTGACCAAGACAAGGCGCCAAGATCGTCGCGATATCACGACATATCGCACTTTCGTGACATGTCATGAAATCGTGTTCAAAGGCAGCAAAAGAAGCAATCAGAGCAAAACTGTCGTGATCTCGCGCATGTCATGAAATCACGGTCGAAGGTAGCAAAAGAAGCAATCAGAGCAAAACTGTCATGATCTCACACATGTCATGAAATCATGGTTCAAAGAGGAAAGAGAAAGCCAAGTGGGAAAATGTCATGAAATCACGACATGTTGTGAAATCGCTATTCAAAGAGGAAAGAGAAAGCCAAGTGGGAAAATGTCACGAAATCACAATGTGTTGTGAAATCACGGTTAAAAGAGGAGAGAGAAAGCAAAGTGGGAAATTGTCACAAAATCATGACGAGTTGAGATATCGCGGTCAAAAGCAGTTGACCAGAACAGGAGCCAAAATTGTCACGTTTTCATGACTTGTAGTTTCACGACGTCCAACGAAGAAAAGAGTCAAGTGACAAAAACATCGCGAAATCGTGACAAGTTTCCATTGGAAGCACAACCCGGAAAAAACGTCGCAAAATCATGACGTGTTTTGATTTCGTGGCCAACAGTGACAAAAGGAAATGCCTAACGAAAATGTCACGAAATCACGACAAGTTTTAATTGGAAGCACAACTTAATGAAAACGTTGCGAAATCGTGACAAGTTTCAATTTGCAGCAAAATTCGACGAACACGTCGCGAAATCATGACCTATTCCATTTTCACGATGCATAATCTTAAAAAGAGCAAAATGAGGAAAACGTTGCGATATCGCAACACATTTTGGTCGAAGCCAAACCTCAACAAAATCAACACGAAATCATGACAAGTTTGATTTAAAGACATAACTCGACGAAAATGTCGTGAAATCATGACCTGTTCCATTTTTGTGACACATTTGGATTGAAAGCAAAGCTCGAGGAAAACGTCACGATATCACGACAAGTTTTCATCAAAGGCCAAACTTAACAAAAATGTCACAATATCGCGACACATTTTGGTCAGAGCGAAACCTCAACAAAATTGGTGCGATATCGCGACAAGTTCCAATTGAAAGCACAACTTGGTGAAAATGTCGTGAAATCGTGACATGCTCTAATTGGAAGCAAATCTTGATGAAAATGTCATGAAATCATGACCTGTTCCATTTTTGCGGCCGACGGTGATAAAAATTAGGGCCGAGGAAAATTATTGCGAAATCGTGACATATTTTGAGTAAAAGCGAAGCTTATGAAAAACGTTGCGATATCGCGACAAGTTCTGATTGAAAGCATGACTGACGAAAACATCATGAATTCACGACAAGTTTCCATTGGAAGCACAACTTGGCAAAAACATCATGAAATCGTGACGTGTTTGGATTTCACGGCCAACAGTGACAAAAATAAATGCCGAGGGAAAACGTCGTGAAATCGTGACAAGTTTCAATTTGCAGCAAAGCTCGATGAAAAACATCACAAAATTATGACGTGTTCCATTTTCACGACCAACAGTGACAAAAGGAAGTGCTGACGAAAAACGTCGCGATTTCGCAGCCTGTTCCATTATCGTGTTCTGTTCCATTTTTGTGACACCAAAAGCTTGGAAGAAATGAAGTATGGAAAACGTCGCGATATCGCGACATGTTTTGGTTAAAGGCGAATCTTGAGAGAAACATCGTGATATCATGACACATTTGGATTGAAAGCATAACTGATGAAAACGTCACGATTTCATGACCTATTTCAAAATCATGACATGTTTCAAAGAATACAAGCTGGGAAGGAGAAAATCAAGCCGACATGTAATGAACACTAGGGTTTGATTTGATAATATTAAAAGTCTAACTTTTGCTTTTTCTTTTGCAGAAAATGACCTGACAGTGGCATAACAGCATAAGTGATGGCAAGAAAGGCAAAGATAAGCACAAATAAAGTGAAGAAAATGCGAATGAAATAAATGTCACGAAATCATGACAGAAGCAACAACAAAAGGAGAAGATAGAAAGATATCATGAAATCACGACATGTCACATTTTCACGACTTATCACGTTTTCACGAGGAGAAAGTAGCAAAGTACAATGTAGGGAGAAGATGTCGTGAAATCGAGACATGTCGCATTTTTGTGACTTGTCGTGTTTTCGCGAAAGCATATGAAAATGGAAGCCGAACACAAGGAGATGTCGCGATTTCATGGCATGTCACGTTTTTGTCGCTAATGGGGACAAGAGAACTGAGCGAGGGAAAAACATCATGATTTTGCGACACGTCGCGTTTTTGTGACCAAGTGCAACCAAAGAGAACAAAGAGGCCAACATGTCGTGATATCGCGACACGTTGTATTTTCGTGGCTACCAGCAAGAGAAAGGACAAGAAAGAGAAAATTGTCGCGATATCGTGACATGTCACATTTTTGCAACTTGTCATGAAATCGCGATCAAAGTAGCAAAAAGAACAGTCAATGCAAAGTTGTTGCGATATCGTGTCATTTTCTCGTACTTATTTTTTGGGTCCCAGGAAAGTCCGCTTTATGTTTTAAATGCTGCAGACAAATAGATTTTGACGGATTGTCCCTCTTTTCCAGTAATTGTTTTATGGGATTTATATTTTAATACTGTAGAGAGGCAGATTTCGGTGGGTTGTCTCCCATGTCAGTGCTTATTTTATGACTCCCAAGAAAGTTAGTTTTATAATTCAAAATGCTTTAGAGATGCAAGTCCTCTATAAATATCAATGTTTATCTCAAAAATAGGGGGGAAACTTAGAATAAAAACTATTTCAGCAAATTTTCCTGCAAATCTTGTTTGAATGCTTTGTTTTGGACCTGGAGTTGATGTAACATCGTCTTTCTATGATAGTGTGGCCAGGAGCCTAATCTATTTTGGATTGCAATAAGTGCATTTTCTTTTGTTTTCATCTCACTAAGGTTTTATTTACCTGATGTTGTAAATCTATACCATCAAGATTGGATATGCTGCTAGGCTTCATTCAGTTTGTTGTATGCTAAAGAAAATTAAAGATTTAAGGTTTGGGTCTGGTTCTAATTGCTCTATCCTCACTACGCGAGCTAACCTGCTAATGAGAGATACCAGTTGACACCAACTTCCCTTCTATTTTATAAATTTTCTTTTAGATTTGTTTCTCTTCATCTTATGCTCTTAGTAGAAGGTGATCTTAGAAAGCTGGACACCTTCCTCTTTGATTAGGGTATGTTGTGAAGCCAAATAGTGTAATTGAAATTGGTAGTTTTGATTCTACAACTAAGTTAAGTAAGCTTCTCTTTTCTGCCCTACCCTACTCTCTCTGTTTTACTGTTAAATGATCCATCTTTTATTTTCTTTAAAATTTGTCTTTTATTTAATCTGCTAAAGCATAAAGAGCTAGATCAAAGAACTGATTGCAAATCCGATTGCCCACAAAGATAACCACCTCTGAAAACATTACTGAACCCAGGTCGAACCCATTGTAAGGTAACATACAATCCACTCAAAACTATTCCAAAAGCGAAAAAGAGTGAATAGACATTTGAACCAACTCTGTAACTCACACCTTGGATATCCAGCAAGATCCTAAAGTGAGTGGTATTTATCCTGTACAAGTGTTTTCAGTATTTCATGCATCATTCCTCGTGGGGTGTGTATGAAAGACAAACCAACATTTTAAACTACAGCTAGAAGGAGGGCCTGAACTCCGTTCAGTATTTGTTGAGGTTTGTAAGTTTCTTGTGTAAGGCTGGATTCCACCCATAGAGTAATAAGGTCCCACTCTAGAGCCGGAGAGCCCCTTGTGCCTGAGTTAAAAATCCCAAAGAGAAATAGTCTCAGAAGGGAAAAATCTATTACCGAAATAGTTTCATCACCACGTGTAGTTGCTCCAACTACAACTTAAAATATTATCGTTGATCAAGTAGTAATGGCAAGTTGGTTGGGTTCCACTGCTTTGAACATCCCTGGGGCAGCCCATGATTTACCCAAAAACCTCGAAAGGTATCTTCCTACCTACAAACACGATGGAATTAGAACCACAGAAGAACACTTAGTGGCATTTAAAAATGCTCTGAAGTTGTTGAATGTGCAGCATGAAGATGTGGCTTGTAGATTATTCCCTTTCACTCTCTAGGAGGGAGCATACGACTGGTTTTTGAATCTCACTAATGATTCCATTACTAGTTGGGATGACCTAGAAAAGGTTTTTGTATCACAATTTGGTGAAGTGATTGACCCCAGTGTATTATATCAATAGTTCTCTAGCATAAAAAAGGAAATCAATGAGATTGCTAGATCTTTCAATGTTAGGTTTCAAAAGGCTTATGGTAGATTGACGGGTCATTATGTGCCAACCGCAAATCTAGCATTGGAAATTTTTAAGAATTCCCTAGATCCGGTGACCTCTATCTTCTTGAAAAGAGATGCCAATATTACCAACCTAACATAAGCTTATAAAGAAGCTTTGGTTCTTGAGAAACAATTGGGACCTCAACCTTTGAATGCTCATCAAATCCCTTTTGTTACACAAAATACTCCCGTTCTAAACCCCATCCCACTTCAGACGATGCCTCCAATATGCCAAACTCCACCGATAGGAAATCCATTGGCTATAACACATACCGAACATATACAAAATGCTGAAAAAGAATCTGATAAAATGAGAGTTGAGGAAGTCTCAAAGATGGTCCAGAGGCTAGCAAATGACTTTTTGAGTTTCAAAAGGCAAGTGTCTACTGGGGAAAACTCAAACAGATTTTCGTATCAGCAGAATAGATTCAATAGACCACCATACGAACCCAACAAGGATTATAAAGGTAAAGGGCATGATGTGAATATTTGTGATTTGGCTTTGCCCAACTGGTGCAGGATACATGAAACATCTCAGCACGGGGAATTGGATTTTTTAGAGTTCTGTAATGCCTTTGAAGCTCTATCTGGTGAGTTAGTTTGTCCTAAAAATCAAAGAAATGTTGACGGTCCAAGTACATCCAAACATAGTGCAGCTATGGTGTTAGATTCATTTCATTTTCCAGATGAGTCAGAGAATGTGGTGGAGATGCCTATGGATGAAGTGTATGCTTTTCAACAATATAGAAGGGACAACTACAATCTCAAAAATAGAAATCTAGAGTCGAATACTACGTCTACACCTCTAGACAACTCCCATAATGTGCCTCCAGATCCATCTCCAAGTAATGACCCACCTCCACCCAAGGGAGGAGATCCAAGAATACCAGATAGGTTTGTTGCTCCACTCAATAAAGGATACAATATAGTGGAGGATATGAAGAAAATCAAGGCTAACATCACTCTTCATGAGCTGGCCCAAATTACTGAACAAAGGAATAATTTGATGAAGACATACTCTGAGCCCACTGCCAAACCTCTGGAAAAGGGGAAAAGGATAGCAAATGCAAACATAGCCATGTATAAAGAAAAGACTGAAGTTCCACCTTTCCTGCTAACTGTCTCGTATATTTGGGAAAAATTTACACAATTGTCCGGTAGATTCTTGTGCTTCGACCAATGTCATGCCTTTAGCCATCTTTCAATAGTTGGGTTTAACCCCTACAAACTCTGAGAGAAGAGTCATCCAATTAGATAAATCTGAGGTTAAAGTGGTAGGTGAACTCCAAAATATACACATCCAGCTAGCATATGAGCTGAGAGCAAAACACAAAATCGACATTCAGGTGGTAGATATTCCTGTAGGATACGAAATGCTTTTGAGCAGGGATTGGTCAAAATATTTGAATGGGTACTTGGCAACCGATTTTTCACATATGTGGTTGCCCTGGAAAGGTGTTGCGAATCAATTGAGAATCGAAAGAGAACCTAGATATAAACTCATGATCATCGAATATAATGCCGAGAATGAGACTCGTTAATTTCTCCGATGTGGATATCGAAGTTTATAATTTAACAATCGAACAGAGAGATAAACCTATTAAAGCTCATCTTGATCATGATAATGAGGTTTGGATGCTTCATGTTGATGGAGCTAAGTCCAAACAAGGTTTTAGTACAAGGGCAGTTCTTAAAGGGCCTAAATATTAGACATATTTTGTGTCTTATCACCTACAGTTTCCTTGCATGAATAATTTGGCAGAGTATGAAGCATTAGTGCTGGGTTTGAAATTTGCTTTAGATAAGGGTGTAAAGAATATCCAAGTTTTTATAGACTCAGAGTTGGTGGACAATCAGATTAGAGGCAAATTTCAGTGCAAAGCATCTTACCTGAAAAGGTATAAATACCGAGCATGGGATCTCATGGAGGATTTTGATGCTTTTAATTTGACGCACATTCCTAGAGAAGAGAATTCCCTTGCAGATGTTTTAGCTTCATCAGCCACAAATTTGAAGCCATTGGAGGAGATCAAATGGAAGAAATTTTCAATCGAATTAATCCCTTGTCCCTCAATTCCAGATAACATAGATAATTTTCAAGTTTTTTTTGATGACCAGCAAATTATAAATTTTTTGCAGAGTACCAATGCATTCGAAAGTGCTATAATTGATGATGGTCAAAGGGATACTATGCTGGAACAATTCGATGACGAAAAAGGGATAATGAGGTTGAAAGATAATAGAATCCCGAGAGGTATGGTAGAACTTGAGCGGTTGTTTGATCTTGACAGAATCAAACAAAAGGTGAGTTTTGAGAATTCTATTGGTGTGGCAGGCAGCGAGACTGAGAAACTAAATGTCGAGACTGAAGAGGATCCCAGGCACCTTAATTTGGCTAAAACTTGTGACCCTGAGATAAAGAGAAATATGATTGAATTCCTCCATAGGTCCAAGGATGTTATGGCCTAGTCCTATAAAGACCTAAAGGTTTTTGATCCGAAAGTTTACACCCATGTAATACCTTTAAAGGAGTTTTGCAAACCCTTTCGACAGAAACAGAGGCATGTAAATGCTTTGTTGGAACCCCTTATCAAGAAGGAAGTGGAAAAATTATTGAGTGCTGCCATTATTTTTCCCATCAGACATTCTACTTGGGTGGCCAATTTGGTACCAGTCAGGAAGAAGAATGGAGAAATCCACCTGTGCGTGGATTTTAGGAACCTGAACAAGGCTTCAAAAAAGGATAATTATCCTCTGCCTTCCATGGATGATGTGCTGCAAATTGTAAATGGTTCGAAAATGATGTCTTTCCTAGATGGATTTTTGGGGTATAACCAGATATTAGTTGAAAAAGAAGACAGGATGAAAACTACCTTCACGACCAAGTGGGGAACCTTCGCCTACAAGAGAATGCCGTTTGGATTGATAAATTCCGGAGCTACCTTTCAGCGAGCAATGGATCATGCCTTCAAAGGTCTCATGGGCAAGTGCATCGTTGTTTACATGGATGACTTGACAGTTTTCTCTAAATCCCGGTTTGACCATGTAAAACACTTGGAATCTGTCTTCAACAAATGTAGAGAATTTGGTATTTCTTTAAACCCAAAGAAGTGTGTCTTTGGTGTAACTGAAGGAAAAATCCTTGGACACCTAATCACCAAAGATGGCATTTTCGTAGATCCTGAAAGAGTTGAAGCCATATCGGGGATACCCTTTCCCAATTCTAAGAAAGAGTTAAGATCATTCTTTGGGAAAATTAATTTTGTCAGAAAATTCATCTCTGGTTTTGCAGAAATAGTCAAGCCGCTGAATGACATGTTGAAGGATATTGCTAAGATTTCCTAGACAATGGAAGCCAAAGTAGCATTCCAAGAGATCAAATCTACCATCCAACAAGCTCCAGTGCTGGTGAGCCCAGATTTCAGTATGGATTTTTACCTGTACTCTTTTGCTTCGGAACACACACTTGCAGCAGTTCTAACCCAACGAAGAGAAACAGGGGAGCACCCAATTGCATTCAAAAGTACCAACCTAAAGGGTGCTAAGCTAAAATACTCTCGCTTGGACAAGCAAGCCTATGCCTTGGTGAGAGCAGTCAAGCAATTCAGACATTACATATTGAGAAGCAAAGTCCATGCTATAGTTCCTGATCCAGTTGTCAAATATTTATTAAGCTAGGACGAACTGGGTGAGCTAAGAGGTAATTGGGCCATGAGACTGCAGGAGTACGACTTGGAGATCCGGCCTACAAAATTAATTAGAGGACTTGGTCTGTCCCGACATATTGCTGAGATACCTGTTGAGGGAGAAATTAATCAACTAGATTCTGGATTCGATGATTGGTATGGAGATATCATTCATCCGTTGAGATTTGGAATTTGTCCACCTCACCTGAATAGGACTCAAAGAAGAGCACTAAAGCTAAAGTCTACTCATTTTCTACTCAAAGGAGGCAACTTGTACAAGGAAAACTATGCTGGCTTATTCTTAAGATGCATTTCTTAGAATGAAGTGAATGAGGTGATGTCTAGTTTTCATGAAAAGTTAGGAGCAGGGCATTCCTCAGGTTCTGCTACTGCACACAAGATACTAAGAGCAAGCTATTATTGGCCTACGTTTTTTAAAGATGCACATCAACACGTAATAACTTGCCATCAGTGTCAGAATTTTGCATCCAAGCAAGAAAATCGAGCTCTACCATTGCAACTTGTTATAATAAACAAACCTTTTATGCAATGGGGACTCGAATTTGTAGGTGTGATAAACCCGAGTTCATCAGCAGGGCACAAGTATGTGTTAACAACCACTGATTACTGTACAAGATGGGTTGAAGCAGAAGCCACCATGAGGAGTACAACCCATGAGGTGATCGGTTTTTTGGAATCAAACATCATAACCAGGTTCGGAGTTCCTTTGAATTTTGTGTGCGACAACGAACCAGCCTTTCAGTCATTTGAGTTTGCAGAGTGGGCATACCAGAAGGGGATAGTCATCAAATTTTCATCCAACTATTATCCCCAAGGTAATGGATTGGCTGAGTCCACAAACAAGAATTTGATGAATGCCATCAAGAAATCTACTATAGACAAACCCAGACAATGGCACACACTATTGAAGTATGCACTTTGGGATGATAGGATAAGGCATAAAGAAGCTCTTAAGACTTCCCCATTTGCTTTGTTGTATGGTACTCAACCCATCATTCCTATCTCTTTGAAATTGCCCACTTATCAATTTGTTTTAGACTATTTTGAGGATCATGCAGATGCAGAAGCTCATGTTTTGGACTTAATTAATTTGCAGGACGAATGACTTCAAGCCCTGGAGCATTTTAGCCGACACCAAGAGACAGTCAAGCGCTGGTTTGATAAAAGAGCCAGAGTGAAAGCCTTCAGACTCGTAGACCTGGTGCTTCTATGGGACAAAGCCCATGAAAAGAAAGGTAAACACACCAAGTTGCAACCTCTATGGATAGGGCCATACCAGATCGCCGAAATCCTAGGTAATAATGCATTTCGTCTATAGGACCTGGAGGGTAATGTTCTAAACCTTCCTGTAAATGGTCAATATCTGAAGCATTATTTCTCAGTTGTTCCATCCACCACACCATTTGAATAAAAAAAAAAAAAATGTATATATTGTAAATAAAGTTTGAAGTAGTGTGTTTTTATTTTTGTTTTATTTTTGGGTTGAAGTGTTGTGTTTTGTCTTTTGCAGGAAATTGCAAATTTGTCTTTAGCTGGTGGCCTTTTTCTTCCTTTTTAGCCTTTTTAATTCTATTTGTTTGAGTTTTTGCCTAAACAACAAAGCACAAATCAGCATTTAAAATTATTTTATTCTAAGTTTGAAGTAGTGTGTCCTCTTTTGTTTTGTTTTATTTTTAGATAGTCTGTTGGATCTAAAAAGTGGAACTACTTGTTTTTTAGAACAACAGTAGAAAGATAATCGGATTTTGTATCTTGCTTGCCACAATTATTTTGATTATAAAGTAACTACTATACTGTTTGGCTGAAGAACTCCCAGGGAATCCAAGAAAAGTTGGTCATGAGAGGGGACTCCGATTCATAAATTATTAAGTGTCCAAGGAAACTATTGGTACCCAGGCTGAAGCAGTCAGTTGATCAAACGTTCCATCAATGAAATAAAGTAAAGGAAGAGAAAGAAGGTGAAAGTTGGGCAAGCCAACATAAATCTGGCACTCTTTTCTACAAAAAAAAAAGGGGGGGTTATGTGATAGAAAGAGGTAGCCAAGACTCCTGAAGGATACATCTCAAATGGGTTCACCAAGCTATAGATGCCACCTCATAGTTGTGAATCAGGGTCGTGTAAATCTAAAGGGTAACTCTGTCGGGGCTATAAAAGGCTAAACTAGTAAACAAAGCTCTACTCGGTTTCCCCTGCACAATCTAAGGGTGGATCAATCCATCATGAGCATTCAAAGCCCTGGTCATCCCTGAAAGAAGTTTTACACACTTATAATTGCACATCGAAATCTTCCTTAAGTGGTTCAACCTAGTATGTCCTTGGGAAACTTTAACAGCTATCAGATGGTAGTTAAATCATTTTAGAAAATATTTGTGGCAAAGCATGGTACATAGTCTAAATTGTTTTGAAACTAGAGTTCTGAATTCTAAATAGTGCTACTATTTTCCCCACAGATATCGCCATTTGTTGAGAAGCAACACACCCCCACTAAAAAAATGAAATTCCATCCTTTGAAAATATTTAGTTTTCATTTTTTTCGTAGGGACCCTCTTGAGTTTTTCAGGTTTTAATTCCAAATTTTTCTTGCCTCCTTTTTTTCAAGTTTTTGCATATATCAAAGTATCCAAGTAGGCTTGCCATATGGTTTTGATTTCGATTTAAAATTCAATATTTAAATATTAGAATCATTTCTGAGCAAGAAAGATCCTTCATCAATGTGTAAAAATGCAAAATGCAGATGAATAAATTCATTAGAGTCAACCTACAAATTTTGGAGAATTTGGAAATTGGAAGTAACTTGAAGAAAACGCCGCGATTTCATGACATATTCAATTTTCGAAAACATCGCGATTTCACGACATATTCCATTTTTGAAAATGTCGCGATATCGCGACACATTTTGGTTAGAACCAAAGCTTGTGGAAATTGTCATGAAATCGTGACGTGTTGTGATATCGTGGTCAAAAAAAGTTGACCAGGACAAGGCGCCAAGATCGTCGCGATATCCCGACATATCGCACTTTCGCGACATGTCATGAAATCACGGTTGAAGGCAACAAAAGAAGCAATCAGAGCAAAACTGTCGCGATATCGCGTATGTCATGAAATTGCAGTTCAGAGAGGAAAGAGAAATACAAGTGGGAAAATGTCACGAAATCATGACGTGTTGTGAAATCATTGTTCAAATAGGAAAGAGAAATCCAAGTGGGAAAATATCGCAAAATCACGACGTGTCGTGAAATCATGGTTCAAAGAGGAGAGAGAAAGCAAAGTGGGAAATTGTCACGAAATCGTGACGTGTTGTGATATCACGGTCAAAAGTAGTTGACCAAAATAGGAGCCAGAATTATCGCGTTTTCGTGACTTGTTGCGGTTTCGCGACGTCCGACGAAGAAAAGAGTCAAGTGATGAAAACGTCGCGAAATCGTGACAAGTTTCCATTGGAAGCACAACTTGGCAAAAATGTCGTGAAATCGTGACATGTTTTGATTTCGTGGCCAACAGTGACAAAAGGAAATGCCTAACGAAAATGTCGCAATATCGCGACAAGTTTCAATCAGAAGCAAAGCTTAACGAAAACGTCGTGAAATCGCGACAAGTTTCAATTTGCAGTAAAGCTCGATGAAAACGTCGCGAAATCGTGACGTGTTCCATTTTCACGATGCATAAGCTTAAAAAGAGTAAAGTGAGGAAATCACGACAAGTTCAATTTAAAGACATAACTCGACGAAAACGTCATGAAATCGGGACCTGTTCCATTTTCACGACACATGTGGATTGAAAGCAAAGCTCGAGGAAAACGTCACGATATCATGACAAGTTTTCATCAAAGGCCAAACTTAACAAAAACATCGCGATATCGCGACACATTTTGGTCAGAGCCAAACCTCAACAAAATCGGCACGATATCGCGACAAGTTCCAATTGAAAGCACAACTTGGCAAAAATGTCGTGAAATCGCGACATGCTCTGATTGGAAGCAAAGCTCAAAGAAAATGTCACGAAATCATGACCTATTCCATTTTTGGGGTCGACAGTGATAAAAAGAAGGGCCGAGGAAAATTGTCGCGAAATCGCAACATATTTTGAGTAAAAGCGAAGCTTATGGAAAAAATCGCGATATCACGACAAGTTTCGATTGAAAGCATGACTGACAAAAACATCGAGAAATCATGACAAGTTTCCATTGGAAGCACAACTTGGAAAAAATGTCGTGAAATCGCGACGTGTTTGGATTTTGCGGCCAACAGTGACAAAAAGAAATGACAAGGGAAAACGTCGCAAAATCATGACAAGTTTCAATTTGAAGCAAAGCTCGATGAAAACATCATGAAATCGTGACGTGTTCGACAATGATAAAGGAGGAAGAAAGTGTCAGAGAAGCTCAAAATAAATGAAGTATGGAAAATGTCACAATATCGCAACGTGTTTTGTTTAAAGACGAATCTTGAGAGAAACGTCGTGATATCGCGACACATTTGGATTGAAAGCATAACTGATGAAAATGTCACGATTTCGTGACCTGTTTCAAAATCGTGACATGTTTCAAAGAATACGAGCTGGGAAGGAGAAAATCAAGCCGACATGTAATGAACACTAGGGTTTGATTTAATAATATTAAAAGTCTAACTTTTGCTTTTTCTTTTGCAGAAAGCGACCCGACAGTGGCATAACAGCAGAAGCGATGGCAAGAAAGACAAAGATAAGCACAAATCAAGCGAAGGAACTACGAATGAAAGAAATGTCACGAAATCATGATAGAAGCAAGCAACAAAGGGAGAAGACAGAAAGATGTCGTGAAATCGTGACATGTCGCATTTTCGTGACTTGTCACGTTTTCGCGAGGAGAAAGTAGCAAAGTACAATGCAGGGAGAAGATGTCACGAAATCGTGACATGTCGCATTTTTGTGACTTGTCACGATGTTGCGAAAGCATATGAAAATGGAAGTCGGACACAAGGATATGTCGCGATTTCGCGGCATGTCACGTTTTCGCGACTAATGGGGACAGGAGAACTGAGCGAGGGAAAAGTGTCATGATTTCGTGGCACGTCGCGTTTTCGCGACCAAGTGCAACCAAAGAGAACAAAGAGGCCAACATGTCATGATATCGCGACATGTTGTATTTTCATGGCTACCAGCAAGAGAAAGGACAAGAGGAGGAAAGTTGTCGCGATATCGTGACATGTCGCATTTTCATGACTTGTCATGAAATCGCGGTCAAAGCAACAAAAGGAACAGTTAGCGCAAAGTTGTCATGATATCGTGACATTTTCCCGTACTTATTCTGTGGGTCCCAGGAAAGTCCGCTTTATGTTTTAAATGCTGCAGACAGACAGATTTCGACGGATTGTCCCTCTTTTCTAGTACTTATTTTATGGGCTTTATATTTTAATACTGTAGAGAGGCAGATTTCGGCGGGTTGTCCCCCATGTCAGTGCTTATTTTATGACTCCCAAGAAAGTCAGTTTTATAATTTAAAATGCTGCAGAGAGGCAAGTCCTCTATAAATATGAATGTATATCTCAAGAAAAGGGGGGAAAAACTTAGAATAAAAGCTATTTCAGCAATTTTTCTTGCAAATCTTGTTTGAATGCTTTGTTCTGGACCTAGAGTTGGTGTAACATCATCTTTATGTGATAGCGTGGCCAGGAGCCTAATCTCTTTCGGATTGCGATAAGTGCATTTTCTTCTGTTTTCATCTCACTAAAGTTTTATTTATCTTATGTTGTAAATCTATGCTATCAAGATTGGATATGCTGCTAGGCTTCATTCCGTTTGTTGTATGCTAAGGAAAATTAAAGATTTAAGGTTAGGGTCTGGTTCTAATTGCTCTGTCCTCACTGCGCGAGCTAGCCTGCTGGTGAGAGATACCAGTTGACACCGACTTCCCTTCTGTTTTATAATTTTCTTTCAGATCTGTTTCTCTCTGTCTTATGCTCTTAGTAGAAGGTGATCTTAGAAATCTGGACACCTTCCTCTTTGATTGGGTTCTTTGTGAAGCCAAATAGTGTAACTGAAATTGGTAGTTTTGATTCTGCAACTAAGTTAAATAAGCTTCTCTTTTCTGCCCTACCCTACTCTCTCTGTTTTACCGTTAAATGATTTGTCTTTTATTTTCTTTAAAATTTGTCTTTTATTTAATCTGCTAAAGCATAAAGAGCTAGATCAAAGAACTGATTACAAATCCGATTGCCCACAAAGATAACCACCTCCAAAAACATTACTGAACCCAAAGTCGAACCCGTTGTAAGGTAACAGACAGTCCGCATTGAAACTATTCCAGAAGCGAAAAAGAGTGAATAGACATTCGACCCAACTCTGTAACTCACACCTTGGATATCCAGCAAGATCCTAAAGTGAGTGGGATTTATCCCGTACAAGTGTTATCGGTATTTCATGCATCGTTCCTCATGGGGTGTGTATGAAAGACGAACCAACATTTAAAATGGCGCTAGAAGGAGGGCCCGAACTCCGTTCAGTATTTGTTAGGGTTTGTAAGTTTCTTGTGTAAGGCTGGATTCCACCCATAGAGTAACAAGGTCCCACTCCAGAGCCGGAGAGCCCCTTGTGCCTGAGTTAGAAACCCCAAAGAGAAACAGTCTCAGAAGGGCAAAATCTGTTACCAAAATAGTTTCATCACCACGTGTAGTTGCTCCAACTACAACTGAAAATATTATCGTTGATCAAGTAGTAATGGCAAGCTGGTTGGGTTCCACTGCTTTGAACATCCCTGGGGCAGCCCATGATTTACCCAGAAACCCCGAAAGGTATCTTCCTACCTACAAACACGATGGAATTAGAACCGTAGAAGAGCACTTAGTGGCATTTAAAAATGCTCTGAAGTTGTTAAATGTGCAACATGAAGATGTGGCTTGTAGATTATTCCCTTTCACTCTCCAGGAGGGAGCATACGACTGGTTTTTGAATCTCACTAATGATTCCATTACTAGTTGGGATGACCTGGAAAAGGTTTTTGTATCACAATTTGGTGAAGTGATTGACCCTAGTGTATTATATCAACAGTTCTCTAGCATAAAAAAGGAAATCAATGAGACTGCTAGATCTTTCAATGTTAGGTTTCAAAAGGCTTATGGTAGATTGACGGGTCATTATGTGCCAACCACAAATCTAGCATTGGAAATTTTTAAGAATTCCCTAGATCCGGTGACCTCTATCTTCTTGAAAAGAGATGCCAATATTACCAACCTAACATAAGCTTATAAAGAAGCTTTGGTTCTTGAGAAACAATTGGGACCTCAACCTTTGAATGCTCATCAAATCCCTTTTGTTACACAAAATACTCCCGTTCTGAACCCCATCCCACTTCAGACGATGCCTCCAATATGCCAAAATCCACCGATAGGAAATCCATTGGCTATAACACATACCGAACATATACAGAATGCTGAAAAAGAATCTGATAAAATGAGAGTTGAGGAAGTCTCAAAGATGGTCCAGAGGCTAGCAAATGACTTTTTGAGTTTCAAAAGGCAAGTGTCTACTAGGGAAAACTCAAACAGATTTCCGTATCAGCAGAATAGATTCACTAGACCACCATACGAGCCCAACAAGGATTATAAAGGTAAAGGGCATGATGTGAATATTTGTGATTTGGCTTTGCCCAACTGGTGCAGGATACACGAAACATCTCAGCATGGGGAATTGGATTGTTTGGAGTTCTATAATGCCTTTGAAGCTCTGTCTGGTGAGTTAGTTTGTCTTGAAAATCAAAGAAACGTTGACGGTCCAAGTACATCCAAACATAGTGCAGCTATGGTGTTAGATTCATTTACTTTTCCAGATGAGTTAGAGAATGTTGTGGAGATGCCTATGGATGAAGTGCAGGCTTTTCAACAATATAGAAGGGACAACTACAATCTCAAAAATAGAAATCTAGAGCCGAATACTACGTCTACACCTCCAGACAACTCCCATAATGTGCCTCTAGATCCATCTCCAAGTAATGACCCACCTCCACCCAAGGGAGGAGATCCAAGAATACCAAATAGGTTTGTTGCTCCACTCAATAAAGGATACAATATAGTGGAGGATATGAAGAAAATCAAGGCTAACATCACTCTTCATGAGCTGGCCCAAATTACTGAACAAAGGAATAATTTGATGAAGACATACTTTGAGCCCACTGCAAAACCTCTAGAAAAGGGGAAAAGGATAGCAAATGCAAACATAGCCATGTATAAAGAAAATACTGAAGTTTCGCCTTTCCTGCTAACTGTCCGTATATTTGGGAAAAATTTACACAATTGTCTAGTAGATTCTGGTGCTTCAGCCAATGTCATGCCTTTAGCCATCTGTCAACAGTTGGGTTTAACCCCTACAAACTCTGAGAGAAGAGTCATCCAATTAGATAAATCTGAGGTTAAAGTGGTAGGTGAACTCCAAAATATACACATCCAGCTAGCATCTGAGCCGAGAGCACAACACAGAATCGACATTCAGGTGGTAGATATTCTTGTAGGATACAGAATGCTTCTGAGCAGGGATTGGTCAAAATATTTGAATGGGTACTTGGTGATCGATTTTTCACATATGTGGTTGCCCTGGAAAGGTGTTGCAAATCAATTGAGAATCGAAAGAGAACCTAGATATAAACTCATGATCACTGAATATAATGCCAGGAATGAGACTGTTAATTTATTTGATGTGGATATCGGAGTTTATAATTTAACAACTGCACAGAGAGAGAAACCTATTAAAGCTCATCTTGATCATGATAATGAGGTTTGGATGCTTCATGTTGATGGAGCTAAGTCCAAACAAGGTTTTGGTATAGGGGCAGTTCTTAAAGGGCCTAAAGATTAGACATATTTTGTGTCTTATCGCTTGTAGTTTCCTTGCACGAATAATTTGGCAGAGTATGAAGCATTAGTGCTGGGTTTGAAATTTGCTTTAGATAAGGGTGTAAAGAATATCCAAGTTTTTATAGACTCAGAGTTGGTGGCCAATCAGATTAGAGGCAAATTTCATTGCAAAGCGTCCTATCTGAAAAGGTATAAATACCGAGCATGAGATCTCATGGAGAATTTTGATGCTTTTAATTTGACGCACATTCCCAGAGAAGAGAATTCCCTTGCAGATTTTTTAGCTTCATCTGCCGCAAATTTGAAGCCATTGGAGGATATCAAATGGAAGAAATTTTCAATCGAATTAATCCCTTGTCCCTCAGTTCCAGATAACGTAGATAATTTTCAAGTTTTTTTTGATGACCAGCAAATTATAAACTTTTTGTAGAGTACCAATGCATTCGAAAGTGCTATAATTGATGATGGTCAAAGGGATACTATGCTGGAATAGTTCGATGACGAAAAAGGGATAATGAGGTTGAAAGATAATAGAATCCCGAGAGGTATGGTAGAACTTGAGCGGCTGTTTGATCTTGACATAATCAAACAAAAGGTGAGTTTTGAGAATTCTATTGGTGTGGCAGGCAGCGAGACTGAGAAACTAAATTTCAGGACTGAAGAGGATCCCAGGAAACTTAATTTAGCTAAAACTTGTGACCCTAAGATAAAGAGAAATATGATTGAATTCCTCCACAGGTCCAAGGATGTTATGGCCTGGTCCTATAAAGACCTAAAGGTTTTTGATCCGAAAGTTTACACCCATGTAATACCTTTAAAGGAGTTTTGCAAACCCTTTCGATAGAAACAGAGGCATGTCAATGCTTTGTTAGAACCCCTTATCAAGAAGGAAGTGGAAAAATTATTGAGTGCTGCCATTATTTTTCCCATCAGACATTCTACTTGGGTGGCCAATTTGGTACCAGTCAGGAAGAAGAATGGAGAAATCCGCTTGTGCGTGGATTTTAGGAACCTAAACAAGGCTTCAAAAAAGGATAATTATCCTCTACCTTCCATGGATGATGTGCTACAAATTGTAAATGGTTCGGAAATGATGTCTTTCCTAGATGGATTTTCGGGGTATAACCAGATATTAGTTGAAAAAGAAGACAGGATGAAAACTGCCTTCACGACCAAGTGGGGAACCTTCGCCTACAAGAGAATGCCATTTGGATTGATAAATGCTAGAGCTACCTTTCAGCAAGCAATGGATCATGCCTTCAAAGGTCTCATGGGCAAGTGCATCATTGTTTACATGGATGACTTGACAGTTTTCTCTAAATCCCTATTTGACCATGTAAAACACTTGGAATCTGTCTTCAAAAAATGCAAAGAATTTGGTATTTCTTTAAACCCAAAGAAGTGTGTCTTTGGTGTAACTGAAGGAAAAATCCTTGGACACCTAATCACCAAAGATGGCATTTTCGTAGATCCTGAAAGAGTTGAAGCCATATCGGGGATACCCTTTCCCAATTCTAAGAAAGAGTTAAGATCATTCTTTGGGAAAATTAATTTTGTCAAAAAATTCATCTCTGGTTTTGCAAAAATAGTCAAGCCGCTGAATGACATGCTGAAGGAGACTGCTAAGATTTCCTGGACAATGAAAGCCAAAGTAGCATTCCAAGAGATCAAATCTGCCATCCAACAAGCTCCAGTGCTGGTGAGCCCAGATTTTAGTATGGATTTTTACCTGTACTCTTTTGCTTTGGAACACACACTTGCAGCAGTTCTAACCCAACGAAGAGAAACAGGGGAGCACCCAATTGCATTCAAAAGTACCAACCTAAAGGGTGCTGAGCTAAAATACTCCCGCCTAGACAAGCAAGCCTATGCCTTGGTGAGAGTAGTCAAGCAATTCAGACATTACATACTGAGAAGCAAAGTCCATGCTATAGTTCCTGATCTAGTTGTCAAATATTTATTAAGCCAGGATGAATTGGGTGAGCTAAGAGGTAATTGGGCCATGAGACTGCAGGAGTACGACTTGGAGATCTGGCCTACGAAATTAATCAGAGGACTTGGTCTGTCCCGACATATTGCTGAGATACCTGTTGAGGGAGAAATTAATCAACTGGATTCTGGATTCGATGATTGGTATGGAGATGTCATTCATTTGTTGAGATTTGGAATTTGTCCACCTCACCTGAATAGGACTCAAAGAAGAGCACTAAAGCTGAAGTCTGCTCATTTTCTACTCAAAGGAGGCAACTTGTACAAAGAAAACTATGCTGGCATATTCTTAAGATGCATTTCTCAGAATGAAGTGAATGAGGTGATGTCTAGTTTTCATGAAAAGTTAGGAGCAGGGCATTCCTCAGGTTCTGCTACTGCACACAAGATATTGAGAGTAGGCTATTATTGGCCTACATTGTTTAAAGATGCACATCAACACGTAAGAACTTGCCATCAGTGTCAGAATTTTGCATCCAAGCAGGCAAATCGAGCTCTACCATTGCAACCTGTTATAATAAACAAACCTTTTATGCAATGGGGACTCAACTTTGTAGATGTGATAAACCCGAGTTCATCAGTAGGGCACAAGTATGTGTTAACAGCCACTGATTACTGTACAAGATGGGTTGAAGCAGAAGCCACCATGAGGAGTACAACCCATGAGGTGATCGATTTTTTGGAATCAAACATCATAACCAGGTTTGGAGTTCCTTTGAACTTTGTGTGCGACAATGGACCAGCCTTTCAATCATTTGAGTTTGCAGAGTGGGCATACCAGAAGGGGATAGTCATTAAATTTTCATCCAACTATTATCCCCAAGGAAATGGACTGGATGAGTCCACAAACAAGAATTTGATGAATGCCATCAAGAAATTTGCTATAGACAAACCCAGACAATGGCATACACTATTGAAGTATGCACTTTGGGCTGACAGGATAAGGCATAAAGAAGCTCTTAAGACTTCCCCATTTGCTTTGTTGTATGGTACTCAACCCATCGTTCCTATCTCTTTGAAATTTCCTACTTATCAATTTGTTTTAGACTATTTTGAGGATCATGCAGATGCAGAAGCTCATGTTTTGGACTTGATTAATTTGCAGGACGAACGACTTCAAGCCCTAGAGCATTTTAGCCGACACCAAGAGACAGTCAAGCGCTGGTTTGATAAAAGAGCCAAAGTGAAAGCCTTCAGACTTGCAGACCTGGTGCTTCTATGGGACAAAGCCCATGAAAAGAAAGGTAAACACACCAAGTTGCAACCTCTATGGATAGGGCCATACCAGATCGCCGAAATCCTAGGTGATAATGCATTTCGTCTACAGGACCTGGAGGGTAATGTTCTAAACCTTCCTATAAACGATCAATATCTGAAGCATTATTTCTCAGCTGTTCCATCCACCACACCATTTGAATAAAAAAAAATGTATATATTGTAAATAAAGTTTGAAGTAGTGTGTTTTTATTTATTTTTGTTTTATTTTTGGGTTGAAGTGCTATGTTTTTTCTTTTGCAAAAAATTGCAAATCTGTCTTTAGCTGGTGGCCTTTTTCTTCCTTTTAGCCTTTTTAATTCTGTTTGTTTGAGTTTTTGCCTAAACAGCAAAGCACAAATCAGCATTTAAAATTGTTTTATTCTAAGTTTGAAGTAGTGTGTCCTCTTTTGTTTTGTTTTATTTTTAGATAGTCTGTTGGATCTAAAAAGTGGAACTACTTGTTTTTTAGAACAACAGTAGAAAGATAATCGGATTTTGTATCTTGCTTGCCACAATTATTTTGATTATAAAGTAACTACTATATTGTTTGGTTGAAGAACTCCTAGGGAATCCAAGAAAAGTTGGTCATGAGAGGGGACTCCGATTCATAAATTATTAAGTGTCCAAGGAAACTATTGGTACCCAGGCTGAAGTAGTTAGTTGATCAAACGTTCCATCAATGAAATAAAGTAAAGGAAGAGAAAAATGTAAAATTTGGGCAAGCCAACATAAAGCTGGCACTCTTTTCTACACAAAAAAAAGGGGTTATGTGATAGAAAGAGGTAGCCAAGACTCCTGAAGGATACATCTCAAATGGGTTCACCAAGCTATAGATGCCACCTCATAGTTGTGAATCAGGGTCGTGTAAATCTAAAGGGTAACTCTGTCGGGGCTGTAAAAGGCTAAACTAGTAAACAAAGCTCTACTCGGTTTCCCCTGCACAATCTAAGGGTGGATCAATCCATCATGAGCATTCGAAGCCCTGGTCATCCCTGAAAGAAGTTTTACACACTTATAATTGCACATCAAAATCTTCCTTAAGTGGTTCAACCTAGTATGTCCTTGGGAAACTTTAACAGCTATCAGATGGTAGTTAAATCATTTTAGAAAATATTTGTGGCAAAGCATGGTACATAGTCTAAATTGTTTTGAAACTAGGGTTCTGAATTCTAAATAGTGCTACTATTTTCCTCATAGATATCGCCATTTGTTGAGAAGCAACACACCCCCACTAAAAAAATGAAATTCCATCCTTTGAAAATATTTAGCTTTCATTTTTTCGCAGGGACCCTCTTGAGTTTTTCAAGTTTTAATTCCAAATTTTTGCTTGCCTCTTTTTTCAAGTTTTTGCATATATCAAAGTATCCAAGTAGGCTTGCCATATAGTTTTGATTTCGATTTAAAATTCATTATTCAAATATTAGAATCATTTCTGAGCAAGAAAGATCCTTCACCAATGTGTAAAAATGCAAAATGCAGATGGATAAATTCATTGGAGTCAACCTACAAATTTTGGAGAATTTGGAAATTGGAAGTAACTTGAAGAAAAATCCATGATTTCGCGACATATTCCATTTTTAGAAACATCATGATTTCGTGACATATTCCATTTTCAAAAATGTCATGATATCACGACACATTTTGGTCAGAAGCAAAGCTTGTGGAAATTGTTTGTGATATCACGGTCAAAAATAGTTGACCAGGACAAGGCGCCAAGATCGTCGTGATATCACGACATATCACACTTTTGCGACATGTCATGAAATCATGGTCAAAGGCAGCAAAAGAAGCAATCAAAGCAAAACTGTCGCGATATCGTGCATGTCATGAAATCGCGGTTCAGAGAGGAAAGAGAAAGCCAAGTAGGAAAATGTCACGAAATCGCGACATGTTGTGAAATCGCTATTCAAAGAGGAGAGAGAAAGCAAAGTGGGAAAATGTCACGAAATCGCGACGTGTTGTGAAATCACGGTTCAAAGAGGAGAGAGAAAGCCAAGTGGGAAATCATCACGAAATCATGACGGGTTGAGATATCATGGTCAAAAGCAGTTTACCAGAATAGGAGCTAGAATTATCACATTTTCATGACTTGTTGTGGTTTCGTGATGTCCGACGAAGAAAAGAGTCAAGTGACGAAAATGTCGCGAAATCGCGACAAGTTTCCATTGGAAGCACAACCCGAAAAAAATGTCATGAAATCATGACATGTTTTGATTTTGTGGCCTACAATGACAAAAGAAAATGCCTAACGAAAACATCACGAAATCACGACAAGTTTCAATCGGAAGCACAACTTAAGGAAAACGTCGCGAAATCATGACAAGTTTCAATTTGCAACAAAACTCGACGAACACGTCGCGAAATCGTGACTTGTTCCATTTTTGTGATGCATAAGTTTAAAAAGAGTAAAGTGAGGAAAACATCGTGATATCGTGACACATTTTGGTCAGAGCCAAACCTCAACAAAATCGACACGAAATCGCGATAAGTTTGATTTAAAGACATAACTCGACGAAAACATCACGAAATCGTGACCTGTTCCATTTTTGCGACACATTTGGATTGAAATAAAAGCTTGAGAAAAACGTCGCGATATCATGACAAGTATTCATCAGAGGCCAAACTTAACAAAAATGTCATGATATCACGACACATTTTTGTCAGAGCCAAACCTCAACAAAATCGACGCGATATCGCGACAAGTTCCAATTGAAAGCACAACTTGGCGAAAATGTTGCGAAATCGTGACATGCTCTGATTGGAAGCAAAGCTCGACAAAAATGTCACTAAATCATGACCTATTCCATTTTCGCGGCCGACAGTGATAAAAAGAAGGGCCGAGAAAAATTATCGCGAAATAACGACATATTTTGAGTAAAAGCGAAGCTTATGGAAAACATCGCGATATCGTGACAAGTTCCAATCGAAAGCATGACTGATAAAAACATCGTGAAATTACGACAAGTTTCCATTGGAAGCACAACTTGGCAAAAACGTCACGAAATCACGACGTGTTTGGATTTCGTGGCCAATAGTGACAAAAAGAAATGCCGAGGGAAAACGTCACGAAATCGTGACAAGTTTCAATTTGCAGCAAAGCTCGATGAAAAACGTCACGAAATCACGACGTGTTCCATTTTTGTGGTCGATAGTGACAAAAGGAAGTGCCAACGAAAAATGTCGCCATTATTGCGGCTGTTCCATTATCGTGGCCTGTTCCATTTTCGCGACACCAAAAGCTCGAAGGAAATGAAGTATGGAAAACGTCACGATATCGTGACGTGTTTTGGTTAAAGGCGAATCTTGAGAGAAACGTCGTGATATCGTGACACATTTGGATTGAAAGCATAACTGAAAAAAATGTCACGATTTCGTGACCTGTTTCAAAATCGCAACATGTTTCAAAGAATACGAGCTAGGAAGGAGAAAATCAAACCGACATGTAATGAACACTAGGGTTTGATTTGATAATATTAAAAGTTTAACTTTTGCTTTTTATTTTGTAGAAAATGACCCGACAGTGGCATAACAGCAGAAGCGATGGCAAGAAAGGCAAAGATAAGCACAAATCAAGCGAAGAAAATGTGAATGAAAGAAATGTCGTGAAATCATGACAGAAGCAGCAATAAAAGGAGAAGACAAAAAGATGTCACAAAATTGTGACATGTCGTATTTTGTGACTTGTCGCGTTTTCACGGAGAGAAAGTAGCAAAGTACAATGTAGGGAGAAGATGTCATGAAATCGTGACATGTCGCATTTTTATGACTTGTCGCGATGTCGTGGAAGCATATGAAAATGGAAGCCGAACACAAGGAGATGTCGTGATTTCGTGGCATGTCGTGTTTTCGTGACTAATAGGGACAGGAGAAATAAGCGAGGGAAAAAGTGTCACGATTTCGTGGCACGTTGTGTTTTCACGACCAAGTGCAACCAAAGAGAACAAAGAGGCCAACATGTCGCGATATCGTGACATGTTGTATTTTCATGGCTACCAGCAAGAGAAAGGACAAGAGGAGAGAAAGTTGTCATGATATCGTGACATGTCGCATTTTCGTGACTTGTCATGAAATCGCGGTCAAAGCAGCAAAAAGAACAGTCAGCGCAAAGTTTTCACGATATCGCGACATTTTCTCGTACTTATTCTGTGGGTCCCAGGAAAGTCCGCTTTATGTTTTAAATGCTGCAGACAGACAGATTTTGGCGGATTGTCCCTCTTTTCCAGTAATTGTTTTATGGGCTTTATATTTTAATACTGTAGAGAGGCAAATTTTGGCGGGTTGTCCCCCATGTCAATGCTTATTTTAAGACTCCCAAGAAAGTCATTTTTATAATTCAAAATGTTGTAGAGAGGCAAGTCCTCTATAAATATCAATGTATATCTCAAAAATAGGGAGGGGGGAACTTAGAATAAAAGCTATTTCAATAAATTTTCTTGCAAATCTTGTTTGAATGCTTTGTTCTGGACCTTGAGTTGATGTAACATCATATTTCTTTGATACCATGGCCAGGAGCCTAATCTCTTTCAGATTGTGATAAGTGCATTTTCTTTTGTTTTCATCTCACTAAGGTTTTATTTACCTGATGTTGTAAATCTATGCCATCAAGAGTGGATATGCTGCTAGGCTTCATTTAGTTTGTTGTATGCTAAAGAAAATTAAAGATTTAAGGTTTGGGTTTGGTTCTGATTCCTCTGTCCTCACTATGAGAGCTAGCCTACTGGTGAGAGATACCAGTTGACATCGACTTCCCTTCTATTTTATAATTTTTCTTTCAGATCTGTTTCTATCTGTCTTATGCTCTTAGTAGAAGGTGATCTTAGAAAGTTGGACACCTTCCTCTTTGATTAGGGTCTATTGTGAATCCAAATAGTGTAACTAAAATTGGTAGTTTTGATTCTGCAACTAAGTTAAGTAAGCTTCTCTTTTCTGCCCTACCCTACTCTCTCTGTTTTAATGTTTAAATGATCCATATTTTATTTTCTTTAAAATTTATCTTTTATTTAATCTGCTAAAGCATAAAGAGCTAGATCAAAGAACTGATTATAAATCTGATTGCCCACAAAGATAACCACCTCTGAAAACATTACTGAAACCAGGTCGAACCCGTTGTAAGGTAACATACAGTCCACTTGAAACTATTCTAGAAGTGGAAAAGAGTGAATAGACATTTGACCCAACTCTGTAACTCACACCTTGGATATCCAACAAGATCCTAAAGTGAGTGGGATTTATCCCATATAAGTTTTTTTAGTATTTCATGCATCGTTCCTCATGGGGTGTGTATGAAAGACGAACCAACATTTTAAACTTGCACTAGAAGGAGGGCCCGAACTCCGTTTAGTATTTGTTGAGGTTTGTAAGTTTCTTGTGTAAGGCTGGATTCCACCCATAGAGTAACAATGTCCCACTCTAGAGTCGGAGAGCCCCTTGTGCCTAAGTTAGAAACCCCAAAGAGAAAAAGTCTTAGAAGGGAAAAATCTGTTACCGAAATAGTTTTATCACCATGTGTAGTTGCTCCAACTACAACTAAAAATATTATCGTTGATCAAGTAGTAATGGCAAGCTGGTTGGGTTCCACTGCTTTGAACATCCTTGGGGCAGCCCATGATTTACCCAGAAACCCTAAAAGGTATCTTTCTACCTACAAAAACGATGGAATTATAACCGCAAAAGAGCACTTAGTGGCATTTAAAAATGCTCTGAAGTTGTTAAATGTGCAACATGAAGATGTGGCTTGTAGATTATTCCCTTTCACTCTCCAAGAGGGAGCATATGACTGGTTTTTGAATCTCACTAATGATTCCATTACTAGTTGGGATGACCTAGAAAAGGTTTTTGTATCACAAATTGGTGAAGTGATTGACCCCAGTGTATTATATCAACAGTTCTCTAGCATAAAAAAGAAATCAATGAGACTGCTAGATCTTTCAATGTTAGGTTTCAAAAGGATTATGGTAGATTGACGGGTCATTATGTGCCAACCACAAATCTAGCATTGGAAATTTTTAAGAATTCCCTAGATCCGATGACCTCTATCTTCTTGAAAAGAGATGCCAATACTACCAACCTAACAGAAGCTTATAAATAAGCTTTGGTTATTGAGAAACAATTGGGACCTCAACCTTTGAATGCTCATCAAATCCCTTTTGTTACACAAAATACTCCTATTCTGAACCCCATCCCACTTCATACGATGCCTCCAATATGCCAAAATCCACCGATAGGAAATCCATTGGCTATAACACATACCGAACATATACAGAATGCTAAAAAAAATCGGATAAAATGAGAGTTGAGGAAGTCTCAAAGATGGTCTAGAGGCTAGCAAATAACTTTTTGAGTTTCAAAAGGCAAGTTTCTACTGGGGAAAACTCAAACAAATTTTCGTATTAGCAGAATAGATTCACTAGACCACCATACGAGCCCAACAAGGATTATAAAGGTAAAGGGCATGATGTGAATATTTGTGATTTGGCCTTGCCCAACTGGTGCAGGATACACGAAACATCTCAGCATGGGGAATTGGATTGTTTGGAGTTCTGTAATGCCTTTGAAGCTCTGTCTGGTGAGTTAGTTTGTCCTAAAAATCAAATAAACGTTGACGGTCCAAGTACATCCAAACATAGTGTAACTATGGTGTTAGATTCATTTACTTTTCCAGATGAGTCAGAGAATGTGGTGGAGAAGCCTATGGATGAAGTGTAGGATTTTCAACAATATAGAAGGGACAACTACAATCTCAGGAAAAAAAATCTAGAGCCGAATACTACGTCTACACCTCCATAAAACTCCCATAATGTACCTCTAGATCCATCTCCAAGTAATGACCCACCTCCACCCAAGGGAGGAGATCCAAGAATACCAGATAGGTTTGTTGCTCCACTCAATAAAGGATACAATATAGTGGAGGATATGAAGAAAATCAAGGCTAACATCACTCTTCATGAGCTGGTCCAAATTATTGAACAAGGGAATAATTTGATGAAGACATACTCTGAGCCCAATGCCAAACCTCTAGAAAATAGGAAAAGGATAGCAAATGCAAACATAGCCATGTATAAATAAAAGACTAAAGTTTCGCCTTTCCTGCTAACTGTCCGTATATTTGAGAAAAATTTACACAATTGTCTAGTAGATTCTGGTGCTTTAGCCAATGTCATGCCTTTAGCCATCTGTCAACAGTTGGGTTTAACCCCTACAAACTCTAAGAGAAGAGTCATCCAATTAGATAAATCTGAGGTTAAAGTGGTAGGTGAACTCCAAAATATACACATCCAACTAGCATCTGATCCGAGAGCACAACACAAAATCAACATTCAGGTGGTAGATATTCCTGCAGGATACATAATGCTTCTGAGCAGGGATTGGTCAAAATATTTAAATGGGTACTTGGCAACCGATTTTTCACATATGTGGTTGTCCTGGAAAGGTGTTGCGAATCAATTGAGAATCAAAAGAGAACCTAGATATAAAATCATGATCACTGAATATAATGCCAAGAATGAGATTGTTAATTTCTCTAATGTGGATATCAGAGTTTATAATTTAACAACTACACAGAGAGAGAAACCTATTAAAGCTCATATTGATCATGATAATGAGGTTTGGATGCTTCATGTTGATGGAGCTAAGTCCAAACAAGGTTCTGGTATAGGGGCGGTTCTTAAAGGGCCTAAAGATCAGACATATTTTGTGTCTTATCGCCTACAGTTTCCTTGCACAAATAATTTGGTAGAGTATGAAGCATTAGTGTTGGGTTTGAAATTTGCTTTAGATAAGGGTGTAAAGAATATCCAAGTTTTTATAGACTTAGAGTTGGTGGTCAATCAGATTAGAGGCAAAATTCAGTGCAAAGCGTCTTACTTGAAAAGGTATAAATACCGAGCATGGGATCTCATGGAGAATTTTGATGCTTTTAATTTGATGCACATTCCTAGAGAAGAGAATTCCCTTGCAAATGTTTTAGCTTCATCTTTCACAAATCTGAAGCCATTGGAGGATATAAAATGGAAGAAATTTTCAATCGAATTAATCCCTTGTCTCTCAGTTCCAGATAACGTAGATAATTTTCAAGTTTTTTTTGATGACCAACAAATTATAAACTTTTTGCAGAGTACCAATCCATTCTAAAGTGCTATAATTGATGATGGTCAAAGGGATACTATGCTGGAACAGTTCAATGACGAAAAAGGGATAATGAGGTTGAAAGAGAATAGAATCCCGAGAGGTATGGTAGAACTTGAGCGGCTGTTTGATCTTGACAGAATCAAACAAAAGGTGAGTTTTAAGAATTCTATTTGTGTGGCAGGCAGCGAGACTGAGAAACTGAATGTCGAGACTAAATAGGATCCCAGGCACCTTAATTTGGCTAAAACTTGTGACCCTGAGATAAAGAGAAATATGATTGAATTCCTCCACAAGTCTAAGGATGTTATAGCCTGGTCCTATAAAGACCTAAAGGTTTTTGATCTAAAAGTTTACACCCATTTAATACCTTTAAAGGAGTTTTGCAAACCATTTCGATAGAAACAGAGGCATGCCAATGCTTTGTTAGAACCCCTTATCAAGAAGGAAGTGGAAAAATTATTGAGTGCTACCATTATTTTTCCCATCAGACATTCTACTTGGGTGGCCAATTTGGTACCAGTAAGGAAGAAGAATGGAGAAATTTGCCTGTGCATGGATTTTAGGAACCTGAACAAGGCTTCAAAAAAGGATAATTATCCTCTGCCTTCCATGGATGATGTGCTGCAAATTGTAAATGGTTCAAAAATGATGTCTTTCCTAGACAAATTTTTAGGGTATAACCAGATATTAGTTGAAAAATAAGACAGGATGAAAACTACCTTCACGACCAAGTGGGGAACCTTCGCATACAAGAGAATGCCATTTGGATTGATAAATTCCAAAGCTACCTTTCAGTGAGCAATGGACCATGCCTTCAAAGGTCTCATGGGCAAGTGCATCGTTGTTTACATGGATGACTTGATAGTTTTCTCTAAATTCTGGTTTGACCATGTAAAACACTTGGAATCTGTCTTCAACAAATGCAGAGAATTTGGTATTTCTTTAAACCCAAAGAAGTGTGTCTTAGGTGTAACTGAAGGAAAACTCCTTGGACACCTAATCACCAAAGATGGCATTTCCATAGATCCTAAAAGAGTTGAAGCCATATCGGGGATACCCTTTCTCAATTCTAAGAAAGAATTAAGATCATTCTTTGGGAAAATTAATTTTGTCAAAAATTTCATCTCTAGTTTTGCAGAAATAGTCAACCCACTAAATGACATGTTGAAGGAGACTACTAAGATTTCTTGGAAAACAGAAGCCAAAGTAGCATTCCAAGAGATCAAATCTGCCATCCAACAAGCTCCAGTGCTGGTGAGCCTAGATTTCAGTATGGATTTTTACCTGTACTCTTTTTCTTTGGAACACACACTTGTAGCAGTTCTAACCCAACGAAGAGAAACAAGGGAGCACCCAATTGCATTTAAAAGTACAAACCTAAAGGGTGTTGAGCTAAAATACTCTATCCTAGACAAACAAGCCTACGCCTTGGTGAGAGCAGTCAAGCAGTTCAGACATTACATACTAAGAAGCAAAGTCCATGCTATAGTTCCTGATTCAGCTATCAAATATTTATTAAGCCAGGATGAACTAGGTTAGCTAAGAGGTAATGGGCCATGAGACTGTAGGAGTACGACTTGGAGATCCGGCATACAAAATTAATCAGAGGACTTGGTCTGTCTCGAAATATTGCTAAGATACCTCTTGAGGGAGAAATTAATCAACTGGATTCTGGATTCGATGATTGGTATGGAGATATCATTCATATGTTGAGATTTAGAATTTGTCCACCTCACCTGAATAGGACTCAAAGAAGAGCACTAAAGCTAAAGTCTGCTCATTTTCTACTCAAAGAAGGCAACTTGTACAAGGAAAACTATGTTGGCTTATTCTTAAGATGCATTTCTCAAAATGAAGTGAATGAGGCAATGTCTAGTTTTCATGAAAATTTAGGAGTAGGGCATTCCTTAGGTTCTGCTACTACACACAAGATACTGAGAGTAGGCTATTATTGGCCTATGTTGTTTAAAGATGCATATCAACACGTAAGAACTTGCCATCAGTGTCAGAATTTTGCATCCAAGCAGGTAAATCGAGCTCTACCATTGCAACCTGTTATATTAAACAAACCTTTTATGCAATGGGGACTCGAATTTGTAGATGTGATAAACCCGAGTTCATCAAAAGGGCACAAATATGTGTTAACAACCATTGATTACTATACAATATGGGTTGAAGCAGAAGCCACCATGAGGAGTACAACCCATGAGGTGATCGGTTTTCTAGAATCAAACATCATAACTAGGTTTGGAGTTCCTTTGAAATTTGTGTGCGACAACGGACCAGCCTTTCGATCATTTGAGTTTGCAGGGTGGGCATATCATAAGGGGATAGTCATTAAATTTTCATCCAACTATTATCCCCAAGGAAATGGACTGGCTGAGTCCACAAACAAGAATTTGATGAATGCCATCAAGAAATATGCTATAGACAAACCCAGACAATGGCACACACTATTGAAGTATGCGCTTTGGGCTGACAAGATAAGGCATAAAGAATCTCTTAAGACTTCCCAATTTGCTTTGTTGTATGGTACTCAGCCCATCGTTCCTATCTCTTTGAAGTTGCCTACTTATCAATTTGTTTTAGACTATTTTGAGGATCATGCAGATGCAAAAGCTCGTGTTTTGGACTTTATTAATTTGTAGGACGAACGACTTCAAGCCCTGGAACATTTTAGCCGACACCAAGAGACAGTCAAGTGCTTGTTTGATAAAATATCCAAAGTGAAAGCCTTCAGACTCGCAGACTTGGTGCTTCTATGGGACAAAGCCCATGAAAAGAAAGTTAAACACACCAAGTTGCAACCTCTATGGATAGGGCCATACCAGATCGTCGAAATCCTAGGTAATAATGCATTTCGTCTACAGGACCTGGAGGGTAATGTTCTAAACCTTCCTATAAACGGTCAATATTTGAAGCATTATTTCTTAGCTGTTCCATCCACCACACCATTTGAATAAAAAATAAAAAAATGTATATATTGTAAATAAAGTTTGAAGTAGTGTGTTTTTATTTTTGTTTTATTTTTGGGTTGAAGTGTTGTGTTTTGTCTTTTGCAAGAAATTGCAAATTTGTCTTTAGCTGGTGGCCTCTTTCTTCCTTTTAGCTTTTTTAATTTTGTTTGTTTGAGTTTTTGCCTAAACAGCAAAGCACAAATCAACATTTAAAATTGTTTTATTCTAAGTTTGAAGTAGTGTGTCCTCTTTTGTTTTGTTTTATTTTTAGATAGTCTGTTGGATCTAAAAAGTGGAACTACTTGTTTTTTAGAACAACAGTAGAAAGATAATCGGATTTTGTATCTTGCTTGCCACAATTATTTTGATTATAAAGTAACTGCTATACTGTTTGGTTGAAGAACTCCTAGGGAATCCAAGAAAAGTTGGTCATGAGAGGGGATTCCGATTCATAAATTATTAAGTGTCCAAGGAAACTATTGGTACCCAGGCTGAAGCAGTCAGTTGATCAAATATTCCATCAATGAAATAAAGTAAAGGAAGAGAAAGAAGGTGAAATTTGGAAAAGCCAACATAAATCTGGCACTATTTTTTACAAAAAAAAAAATAGGGTTATGTGATAGAAAGAGGTCACCAAGACTCCTGAAGGATACATCTCAAATGGGTTCACCAAGCTATAGATGCCACCTCATAGTTGTGAATCAGGGTTGTGTAAATCTAAAGGGTAACTTTGTCGGGGCTGTAACAGTCTAAACTAGTAAACAAAACTCTACTCGGTTTTCCCTGCACAATCTAAGGGTGGATCAATCCATCATGAGCATTCGAAGCCCTGGTCATCCCTGAAAGAAGTTTTACACACTTATAATTACACATCAGAATCTTCCTTAAGTGGTTCAACCTAGTATGTCCTTGGGAAACTTTAACAGTCATCAGATGGTAGTTAAATCATTTTAGAAAATATTTGTGGCAAAGCATAGTACAGAGTCTAAATTGTTTTGAAACTAGGGTTCTGAATTTTAAATAGTGCTACTATTTTCCCTGCAGATATTTCCATTTGTTGAGAAGCAACACACCCCCACTAAAAAATGAAATTCCATCCTTTGAAAATATTTAGCTTTCATTTTTTTTGCAGGGACCCTCTTGAGTTTTTCAGGTTTTAATTCCAAATTTTTGCTTGCCTATTTTTTCAAGTTTTTGCATATATCAAAGTATCCAAGTAGGCTTGCCATATGGTTTTGATTTCGATTTAAAATTCATTATTTAAATATTAGAATCATTTATGAGCAAGAAATATCCTTCACTAATGTGTAAAAATGCAAAATGCAGATGGATAAATTCATTGGAGTCAACCTACAAATTTTGGAGAATTTACAAATTGGAAGTAACTTGAAGAAAACGCCACGATTTCACGACATATTCCATTTTCGAAAACATTGTGATTTCGCGACATATTCCATTTTCGAAAATCTCATGATATCGCGACACATTTTGGTTAGAAGCAAAGCTTGTGGAAATTGTCACGAAATAACGATGTGTTGTGATATCACAGTCAAAAACAGTTGACCAGGACAAGGCACCAAGATCGTCGTGATATCGCGACATATCGCACTTTGGTGACATGTCATGAAATCGGGGTCGAAGGCTGCAAAAGAAGCAATCATAGAAAAATTGTTGTGATATCACGCATGTCATGAAATCACGGTTCAGAGAGGAAAGAGAAAGCCAAGTGGGAAAATGTTGCAAAATCGCGACGTGTTGTGAAATCGCTGTTCAAAGAGGAAAGAGAAAGCCAAGTGGGAAAATGTCACGAAATTATGACGTGTTGTGAAATCGTGGTTCAAAGAGGAGAGAGAAAGCAAAGTGGGAAATTATCATGAAATTGTGATGGGTTGAGATATCGCGGTCAAAATCAGTTGACTAGAACAGGAGCCAGAATTATCGTGTTTTCACAACTTGTGGTTTCACGACGTCCAATGAAGAAAAGAGTCAAGTGATGAAAATGTCACGAAATCATGACAAGTTTCCATTGGAAGCACAACTCGACATAAACATCACAAAATCATGATGTGTTTTGATTTCACGGCTGACAGTGACAAAATGAAATGCCTAACGAAAACGTCGCAAAATCACAAGTTTCAATCGAAAGCACAGCTTAACGAAAACATCGCGAAATCGTGACAAGTTTCAATTTGTAGCAAAACTCGATGAACATGTCGCAAAATCGTGACCTGTACCATTTTCATGATGCATAAGCTTAAAAAGAGTAAAGTGAGGAAAACATCGTGATATTGCAACACATTTTGGTCAGAGCCAAACCTCAACAAAATCGACGCGAAATTGCGACAAGTTTAATTTAAAGACATAACTTGACGAAAACGTCATGAAATCATGACCTATTCCATTTTTGCAACACATTTGGAATGAAAGCAAATCTCGAGGAAAACATCACAATATCACGACAAGTTTTCATCAGAGGCCAAACTTAACAAAAACATCACAATATCGCGACACATTTTGGTCAGTGCCAAACCTCAACAAAATCGACGTGATATTGTGACAAGTTCCAATTGAAAGCACAACTTGGCAAAAATATCACAAAATCGCGACATGCTCTGATTGGAAGCAAAGATCGATGAAAATGTTGTGAAATCATGACCTGTTCCATTTTCACGACCGACAGTGATAAAAAGAAGGGCCAAGGAAAATTGTCGCAAAATCGTGACATATTTTGAGTAAAAGCGAAGCTTATGGAAAATGTCACGATATCGGGACAAGTTCTGATTGAAAGCATGACTGACAAAAACATCGCGAAATTGTGACAAGTTTCCATTGGAAGCACAACTTGGCAAAAATGTCACAAAATCATGACGTGTTTGGATTTCGTGGCCAACAGTGACAAAAAGAAATGCCGAGGAAAAATGTTGCGAAATCATGACAAGTTTCAATTTGCAGCAAAGCTCAACGAAAAACGTCGCGAAATCGTGACGTGTTCCATTTTCGTGGTCGATAGTGACAAAATGAAGTTCCAACAAAAAACGTCGCGATTTCATGGCCTGTTCCATTATCGCAGCCTGTTCCATTTTCATGACGCCAGAAGCTTGAAAGAAATGAAGTATGGAAAACGTCGCGATATCGTGACGTTTTTTGGTTAAAGGCGAATCTTGAGAGAAACGTCGCGATATCGCGACACATTTGGATTGAAAGCATAATTGATGAAAACGTCACTATTTCATGACCTGTTTCAAAATAATGACATGTTTCAAAGAATACGAGCTGGGAAGGAGAAAATCAAGCTAACATGTAATGAACACTAGGGTTTGATTTGATAATATTAAAAGTCTAACTTTTGCTTTTTATTTTGTAGAAAAAGACCCGACAGTGGCATAACAGCAGAAGCAATGGCAAGAAAGGCAAAGATAAGCACAAATCAAGCGAAAAAAATGTGAATGAAAGAAATGTCGTGAAATCGTGACAGAAGCAGCAACAAAAGGAGAAGACAGAAAGATGTCATGAAATCGTGACATGTCACATTTTTGTGACTTGTCGCGTTTTCACGGGGAGAAAGTAGCAAAGTACAATGCAGGGAGAAGATGTCACGAAATTGTGGCATGTCACATTTTCGCGACTTGTCACGATGTCACAGAAGCATATGAAAATGGAAGCCGAACACAAGGAGATGTCGCGATTTCACAACATGTCGCATTTTTGCAGCTAATGGGGACAAGAGAATTGAGCAAGCAAAAAATGTCATGATTTCGTGGCATGTCATGTTTTCACAACCAAGTGCAACCAAAGAGAACAAAGAGGCCAACATGTCGCGATATCGTGACACGTATTTTCATGGCTACCAACAAGAGAAAGGACAAGAAAGAGAAAATTGTCGCGATATCACGACATTTCACATTTTATGACTTGTCATGAAATCGTGATCAAAGCAGCAAAAAGAACAGTCAACGCAAAGTTGTCGCGATATCGCGACATTTTCCCGTACTTATTTTGTGGGTCCTAGGAAAGTCCGCTTTATGTTTTAAATGCTGCAGACAAACAAATTTCGATGGATTGTCCCTCTTTTCTAGTAATTGTTTTATGGGCTTTATATTTTAATACTGCAGAGAGGTAGATTTTTTTGGGTTGTCCCCCATGTCAGTGCTTATTTTATGACTCCCAAGAAATTCAGTTTTATAATTCAAAATGCTGCAGAGAGGCAAGTCCTCTATAAATATCAATGTATATCTCAAAAATAAGGGGGGGAACTTAGAATAAAAGCTATTTCAGCAAATTTTCCTATAAATCTTGTTTGAATGCTTTGTTTTGGACCTGGAGTTGATGTAACATCGTCTTTCTGTGATATCATGGCCAGGAGCCTAATCTCTTTCGGATTGCGATAAGTGCATTTTCTTTTGTTTTCATCTCACTAAGGTTTTATTTACCTGATGTTGTAAATCTATGCCATCAAGATTGGATATGCTTCTAGGCTTCATTCAGTTTGTTGTATGCTAAAGAAAATTAAAGATTTAAGGTTTGGGTCTGGTTCTGATTGCTCTATCCTCACTACGCGAGCTAGCCTATTGGTGAGAGATACCAGTTGACACTGACTTCTCTTATGTTTTATAAATTTTCTTTCAAATATTTTTCTCTCCGTCTTATGCTCTTAGTAGAAGGTGATCTTAGAAAGCTGGACACCTTCCTCTTTGATTAGGGTCTGTTGTGAAGCCAAATAGTGTAACTGAAATTGGTAGTTTTGATTCTGCAACTAATTTAAGTAAGCTTCTCTTTTTTGCCCTACCCTACTCTCTCTATTTTACTATTTAAATGATCCATCTTTTATTTTCTTTAAAATTTGTCATTTATTTAATCTACTAAAGCATAAAGAGCTAGATCAAAGAACTGATTATAAATCTGATTGCCCACAAAGATAACCACCTCCAAAAACATTACTGAACCCAGATCGAACTCGTTGTAAGGTAACATACAGTCCACTCGAAACTATTATAGAAGTGGAAAAGAGTAAATAGACATTCGACCCAACTCTGTAACTCACACCTTGGATATCCAGCAAGATCCTAAAGTGAGTGGGATTTATCCTGTACAAGTGTTTTCGGTATTTCATGCATTGTTCCTCATGGGGTGTGTATGAAAGACGAACCAATAGAAACCATCAAGAATATGTATCCTTTACCTAGGATCAAAGACCCATTCAATTAATTGAAGGATACCATGATATTTACAAAGTTTGATCTAAGATCATGATATCATCAATTAAGGATACGAGAGAAGGACACCCATAATATAACATTCAAAACTAGATACGAGCATTATGAATTTATAGTCTTGCCCTTTGGGATAACTAATACCCATGTTAAATTCATGAATTTAATGAATAGTGTATTCAGGAGATATTTGGACCAATTTATCCTCATATTTTTAGATGACATTCTAATATATTTTTGAAATAGGAAAGAACACTATAAACACCTTATAATTGTGTTGGAGTTGTTAAGAAGGAATCAACTCTATGGAAATCTATCAAAAAGTGATTTCTATGTCTGAGAAGTGCGATATCTGGGACATATAATATCCATCAAACAAATTGTAGTGGATCCAAAGAAAATTGAGGTTATTTTGAACTGGTCATCGCCAACCAATGTGTCTAAAGTATGAAGCTTCATGGGTATGATGAACTATTATAGATGATATGTGAAGGATTACTCCAAAATAGTCGTTGCCATAACCAATATCCAAAAGAAAGGAAATGAATTTAAGTGGATGACTAAGTGTGAATCTACTTTTGCATTGCTTAAACAAAAACTCACTACAACACCAATCCTAAAGATTCCATATCCTAAGGAAACTTCTTAGTATGCACTGATGCATCACTAGAAGGGTTAGTAGGAGTGCTTTCACAAGATGAATTATTCGTAGCATATGCATCAAGGAAACTTAAGAAACATGAAGTTAACTATGCTACGCATGACTTGGAGTTGGCAACATTGGTGCATGCTCTTAGGATTTGATGTCATTACTATGTTGGAAGGCCCTTTGAGCTAAGGACCGACCATCAGAGCTTGAGATACATATTTACTCAACCTATGCTTAATACAAAATAAAAGAGATGGATCAAGTTCTTGGCTGAGTATGACTTTGATATTGAATATATCAAAGGGAAGGAAAATAAGGTGGTTGACGCCTTAAGCAGAAGAGGGCACATAATAGCCCTGAACCGGAGCCATGTAGATTTATTAGACCAAGTTAGGAAGATACAATATTAGGACATGTATTACAAGTATATTTGGGTCAGAATGAGAAGACATCATGAAGAAAATAAGGATTTTAGCATGAAATATGGTATTTTGTGCTATAAAGATAGGATTATCATACAAAAAATGGGTGATATAATGAAACTGATCATGCAAGAAGCACATAGATCCCCTTACTCTACTCATACTAGAGGGGAAAATATGATGGAAAATATGAAAAAGAATTTTTGGACATGAATGAAGAAAGATATCACTAATTTTGTTGCTCGATGCTTAGAATGCTAAAAGGTTAAGGTTAAACGTAGACATCTTACAGGGCAATTATATCCACATGATATACCTATGCAAAAATGACAAGTTATATCTATGGAATTTATAATAGGTTTACCCAATACTAAGTATCAACATGATGCAATCCTTGTAATAGTAAAAAAATTGACTAAGATTGCGCATTTTATACTAGGAAACATCAAATATGATGCTCAGGTCGTGGCTAGTAAGTTTTCCAAAAATATATTCAAGTAGAATGAATTTCTTGAAATGATCATTTCTTGAAATGATCATTTTAGATAGGGATTTAGATAGTAAATTTTGGAAAGCTCTACATTGTGCCATAGAAACAAAACTGAATATAAGCTCATCATATCACCTTGAGACTAATGGTTAATTAAGAGGGTAAACCAAGTACTAGAAGACATGCTTCACATGTATTACATGGATCAAAATTCTCTATGGGAAGACTATCTACATATTGTAGAATTTGCTTATAATAATGGGCATCATTCTTCTTTGGGTATGGCCCCATTTGATTCCTTGTATGGCACGAGGTGTAGAACACCATTGTCTTGGAAAAAATTAGAGAATTAGGTCGTGATTAGACCAAACATGGTCAAATAAATGGAAGGTCAACTTAAGACAATCAGGCAAAGGCTTAAGGAAGTCGTTGACCATCATAAACTCTATGTTGATCTAAAGAGATTACCAAGGGAATACTCTGTGGGATACATGCTCTTAAGGGTTAAGCCAATGAAAAGTGCCATAAAATCCATGAAGTTCGATCATCAGTTTGTTGGATCCTTTTAGATCACTAAGAAGATTAACCTAGTTGCACACAAACTCGCTTTGCCACCTAACCTGTCAAAGATCCATGATACCTTACACATATCATTGCTTAGGAGGTACATTTTTTATCCTGATCATATGTGGGATGTTTCTAAATTGTATATGGCAAACCCTAAGGCGATTGAAATGATGATGATGAAGATTCTAGAGTTTCGTTCCAAATTGATGCAAAAATGGACTCTAGAACAATGTATGGTCCAATAGGATTGTTATTTTGAGCGAAATACCACTTGGGAGAAAGTGGATGATATGAAGAAACATTTCCTTTATTATTTGAAAATATATTGTAATGAGATTTTTATGACAAAAAATACACATGATTGTGTTTAGTCCAAGGGGGGTAGTATGCCATGACCCGTCTTGGCAAATTTTTTGCCTAATAGACTATGTATTGATGAATGACTATTTGATGCCTAGTTGTGATGCATTTGGATGGTTATGCAATGTTTATATTGATTTATCTTTGAGAAATATGGTACTGCTAATGTATTGTCGATGTGCAGGACTAGGTACACTCATGGGTGGGAGAGGTAGAATCAACCATCAAGAATGGGGTGTTTAAAAGGGGAAATGGTGAATTTGGCAGCTTAGGATAAAATGAATGAATACCCTCATGTAGGCATGCATTCTTGCTTTTAGGGTAATCATCAACAACCCAACCATCCTTAGCCCGAAGCTGGTAACCTAGAAGTTACCATAAGTCCTCGGCTAGGATCGACGATTGGATTGTGATGACTTCACCCACCCTTGTTTGATGCATTTGACTGCTCACTTTTGTTTACATGTGTGTTTATGTGTAAGTGGACTTGGGATAGAATCCCCTTCAAAAAGGACTAATGGATATAGAGGTTCCATTAATCCTTAGTCCACTTAAATACCATACTAATGTTTAATATTAGTATAGGTATTTTATTTGAATAAGGAATTATCAATAACCTTTATGGTTTGAATTAAATTGAATTTAATATTATAAATAATAATGTTTCTAAGATTCTATTTGTAGACACCTAAAATGCATCATTTGAGAGGAGACTCCCAAAGAGGCCTCCTTTCTAACTCACACAATCCACCTTGGGAAACATTAGGGCTAATTTAGCAGTTTTCACCAATATTAGGCAACTTTCCCTATAAGAAGCCTAACCATATCGACCTAAGACGATCTTATGGTCATGATCATCTCGACCTGAGATGATCATGCAAAAACAAATATAAAAATAATAAAATCATAAATGGCAATCAAAACTTCCCATTAGCACCATGAATGATTTTGCGTCGATACCAAATGGCCTGCACGAGCTAATTTTATCAAATCACATGTAATTAGTCAATCAATGGCATGCATTTTCTTTACATGCAAACTACCCCTCTACTTTTTCATGTAGATTACCCTTGCCACATTTAGCTTCTGGTCAAGAGGTCCATAAGAGGGTACTCCCCTCTCATTTTTTATGATCTCCAATATTTTCAATTCATGCAATGAAGTGCTATCAAAATCAATCTACCAGGTTTTCTTGTTGTCAAGACCATTCTATTTGGCTATTGTATAGGATTGAAAGTTGTAATTCTCTACTTTGTGTGATCTATAACCTCACTCTAATGAATGTTCAAGCCTGTTAACTCATCCCCCACCACAAAAATCCATTGAAAATACATCCTAGGTCATACCAAACATTGCCCATACCTGGTTGCATAGAAATGCAGGCCCACGATAGTGACCATCTCACCCTGAGACGGTCCGTAGATGAAACCGTCTCGATTCGATACAATCACAATCAAACCACTATTTTTCTTGTTTTCTATTAATTTTAGCTTAGATCTATATTTTTTTGGTTTCTTTTCTAGATTAGATTTTAATTCATATATGTACATATTTATTGTTTCCTTCATTTATTATTTTCATATTCAATACGGGTCCAACCTCGGTGGGCCCCTCATATGTTATTAATATGCTTTTTGTTCTCTTTTTGTGCAAGGAACAAGACTTGAAGATGGCAAAAAGGCTTCAAATCCACATCATATTCCACACGAAAGTCCCAAAAAACTCACTCCCATATGAACTACACTAGTAAGGAGATACTTACATTGCATTAGGATACATCTTTTATGGAAGAGAGGGGAAACCTACTCCCCGTGTTTTGTAATATTTGTATTATTTTTAAAAATATCCCCTCTAGGGATACTATTGTAACTTTTCAAAGAAGGGAAACATTAATACAAGGATTATCTTTCAATGTGCTTTAAAATACATTTGTATTTATTATTCTTTATTTGGTGTAAATTTCTTGCTTTCATATGGTAATCATGATAGGACCTAGTCCCTATCTATCTAATACAATTTTTTTGACTAATTGATTAACTATTTTTGGTGATTGCAGATACTCAAATGTAACTATCTAGGGTCAAGATGATCCTTGTGTTGCAATCACCTTAGGTCGAGATGGTATTTGATCAAAGGCTAAAAAATAGCAGATCTGCAAAACTCCATCAAACTTAGGCTTTCAAGGTTAGCTTTCTATATTTTTCTTTTGTATTTCTAAAAAGAAAGAAAATATTTATTTGGAGCATACTTGCAGAAGCTTTCAGCTTTAAGTTAGTCAGACTACGATCATCTCTAGTCGAGATAGTCTTTGTCTATGATTATCTCAAGTTAAGATAGTCTCTATTTGTGATCGTCCTAGCAAGGATCAGTCTCTGTATTCTTTATTGTTTGCCTGAATTGTTGCCTATTCGGGGTAAACTATCATAGTAGGAAACAAAAATGCATTAAAAACTATAAATGTTTATTATGCTTTGCATTAGTGAATGTCATCGCATGTTTACTTTTATTTTTTACAAAAATAAAAAAAACCCACATACACTCACGAGGCATCTAAAACATTAGTTAGTTGGATTTCATCACCAATGATTGATAGCAATCACATGACGTGGGATTTCATATCCCACCGTGGATTGGCCCCTACACACCATAGTAGTCCTTGCGAGTGGAGTTTTGAATTTCATCATTGAAAAGTACCCTACTTTTGGGTGTGTCCCAAAGTAGGACAAGTTTAGACACCCTTCATTTCTAGGCTTAATAATTTGCAAAATCATAGCTATTATTTATACCCAAGCCCACACAAGGGTGAAGTGAAAGCCCAAATGGGCCGATAGCAAGGCACTAGACAGTGTAACCCCTCTTAGGGCTATTTTTTCCATAAGGTTACCATAATCCATATCCATATTAGGAAGCTATTTTAAGTCATTGTTGTATCACTTCTCATCAAAAAGGTGGACATCAACACACCCAGTTACTTTGCATTCCATAATACCATCTATAGTTCTAGGATTAGGTTAATTTAAATACACAACCAAAAACAAATAAAAATAAAAATAAAAACCAAAAACATTAAAAATAAAAAAAATCAAAAAGATAAAAAATAGAAGAATATTGCACAAACGGATAACATCAATGATTAAAAATAAAACTACTTGTTTATTTTTCTTACATTTTTTTTGTAGTTTAGAATGTGTACACCATCTGCTTAGCTTATGGTTGAGACACACAGTCAAGCTCAATCACGAGCGAACACTACTAAATAAACATAAGAAAATATGGAACACTTTCACATTGATCCACAATACATTATCATACCTTAGTGGCAACATGACCCC
>JAQPPZ010011316.1:0-40207 GCA_028583015.1 Wollemia nobilis | reverse complement strand
ATTAAGAGATTGCTTGTCAAGTTTACTTTTATTGTTTTAAGTTTGTATAATGTTCTTTATGTTTTCTATTATGTTTGTGTACAAAATTTATGTGTGTGTCAGCTGACAAATTATATTAAGCATTTTTCCTTTGCTTTCCATGTTTTCCATGCTTTTATGTTTTAGCAACTTTCCATTTTCAGCATATTCATTTTGTTGTCAATTCTTGTAGCAAAAGCTTGACGACCTTTTGTGGTAGGACATTGACAGGTGTTTTTAGCATAAGTTTCATTTACAAGCATCATTTCAATTATGAAAGAGTAACTAGGTTTCAATTATGGAAATGTAACTTAGGATTTCATTTTAGTAATATTTAAATTCAACAATTTAAATTCTGTTATTTTTAATTCTGTAAAAGTAGATTAGACTTTCAATTTAGCAATTCCAATTCTTGCAATTATAGTTATATTTCAATTCCTGCAACTTAGAATTAGTTTTTAGTTTCTGCATGTTTACATTCTGCAGATTAGGTTTAGTGTGACACCAAAAGGCTAAACCAAATCTGTCTCACCCAATAAATGCTTGAAATTTGAATGCCTGAATTGTACTCTGCCCTAGCCTTCTATCGTAGAAAACCTTGGATACCACCCCGGATTGATAAGATATTTGAGATTTAATGATGTGCTTAATGACAACGCATCATTTTTGTACCATTGCCAGGGAACACGGTGTTGTTAGAGGATAAAAGTAGCCCAATAATTGTTAATTATATTAAATTGTGAATTTCAAAGTAAAATATGGATAAATTATTGGCATTAGTAATAGTTTTTGGTAAATTGCATTTCATTCTATTTAGAAAACAAGCAACCATAGGGAGGTGATATTCACACCTAGGGGTTAAATTGCTTATGTTTGAAATTCTTGATAAAAATTGAAAGAATTCATCATCCTCATTATCAAGAAACATAAGATATCTTAGAGGAGCCATCTACTAGTACTGTCATTTTTATATCCATATAATCAGGGTAGTATAAACAAATTTGTACTAGGTGTTGGGAAGACATCATGGCAGATATACAAGACTATCCCTTGAACAAAATAATCATATCAGTTACTTGTAGCATTTGTTCACAAGGACATATCACTGATAAATACCATTGACTTTCACAACTCAGAGATGCAAAATTTGTTGCCTAGTCTAAATTCTTGTCAAAGAGAGATCCTAAAAACAACAAATAGGGCAAGTAAATCAACCACCACCTTCAGCCCAACCTGTGGCCAATATGAATAATACAAGACAAGCAACCCCTGTCTATGTAAACTAAATCTATTAAAAAAAAATCACAAAACTTTTGCACAATCAAAATAGGAGTTTACAACTTAACGGTGATCCTAGATTTTTCCACTATTACTTAAATATTGTTAGGATTTTACCGCACTAAATCGCATCTTAGAAAATCTTAGCCTACATAGACAATAGTTGATCTCATTAGAGGTGATCCTACCTGACAAGTAGTTGATCTGCTAAAGTTGTACACTTCTTATCTTATTGTGCAAACCAAAAATATTTCTTTTTGAGCCCAACCTATGATCAGTATAAATAATATAGGATAGGCATCCCCTGTCTATGTAGCTGAATCTGGTAAAAAAAAAACTACAAGAAATGTTATTTACTGCAACAACATCCAACTATGCTCAAAAAAGAACTTACCTAATCTTGAAGAGACAAAAATAAATGGAGATACACAGAAAACCTTTAGTCCAAACACACAAAAATTAGCCTTGGTTAAAGGAGAAAAACTAGAAAAACTGCACATAGAAAATTAACTTCCATTGAACTCCTTAGTAAGAAATTACAAAGAGGTAAATTCTGTCCTCCTAGGAATGAAACAAATTGAAGCGCAGCCAAGAAAGTTCTTGAACATTATTAGCTGGCTGACTTATAAACAAAAAGCAAAATTTTTGCTATTTTGAAACAATATTTCAATCCCTTTACATGGAATTACAAGGGTATATCAAGATTTTATCTTGATGTAAGCACTTAACATCTTTTGGGAATTGGTATTTAATTGTTTCAAGTATAGATTGACAAGATTTTGCAGACTATGAGGCATGGACAACACTTGATTGAAGAATTTTTTAGATATGGAGTAGTGCTTCTTTCTCCCATTGGTAATTCATGGAGGATGTTAGTGATGAATGGACATTGCCTTTGGGTATACCATGCACCATTAACTAAGGAGGAGTTCTTGAAGGAGATTCCATTGGATGTACACATAATGGAAGAGAATTTCTCTTCAATATCAGATTCAGAGTGATGATAAAAATTTTGACAAAAAAAAAAAAAAAATACAAGAAAAGAAAAAAGAAGAATAGTCTTGTTTTTTAACTTCCTTCTTGGGTACAAGCAAGATAAGAAAATTTGAAAAAAAAGAGAAAAAAAATTGCAGCAAAGGCATGTCCCACAAAATGGAGATACATGAGGACAAGCATCAATTTTAGCATGGAGGAGGAACAATGAAGTCAGCACTTTATTTCCAATAATAAGGAGTTAAATGATGACATAAGTAGATTCTTACTACTCATCTAGAAAGGAAGGTTGCATCATTGTTACAGATTTCAACAGAAAAAGATGGTGTTTTCATACAAATATTGACATGTTTTTGCAGAATAAGAATTGTTCTCATCCAAATAATATTGAGAGACATTCTCTCTCATTGTAGCCTCATGAGAGACACTCTTTTATTGAGGCACTTGAAAAAAAATGACAAAACTTGGTTGAAAACCAAAAATTGCAGCCTCTTCTGATGAAAAAAAAGAGATTAAAAAAAATAGAAGAAAAAAGAATGAAAAAAAAAAGAGAAAAAAAAATTAATAATTCAATAGTGAAAACCTCCTTAAGGCACTACTGAGTTGGCTTGCATGAAAATCGGTTTTTTGGCATGCATTGCCTTGTTGATCCACCCATCATTGTTCCACCATTGTACAAATATCACACTGCTCATGTGTATATTTATGTTTTCAGATAGCTTGCTAACAATCATCAGAAGCAGCTTGTAAGGTGCATGATTAATTTTTAGGATAGTAAGGTATGTGTTTCTTGCATTTAATTCATAGTAAGCATTTAGCATTTAATGTATGATAATCGGTATTTGGCATAAACTATTCATACAATATTGGTAATTTGAAAATGAATCATGATCAAAATGTCAATAAACACCCCCTTTTGCCCTTAGTTGCATGAGAATTTCAAAATTGTACAAAAACCTGATTTTGGGACAGACATGGCATAAATTCTATCTCAATTAGTAGGGCAGGTTTTAGAAGTAGGACTACAAGTTTATCTCACAATTGGCTCATAAATTTGAGGAAGAAAATCTGGAAAATGCACCTAAAGATTCAGTTTTACTACTACTGCAATAAAATAGCAATATACAAAATGAAGAATAACATCTAAACAAAAGGATAGAGAGGGGATTTTTGATGTTATGGAAGGCTTATACACACTAGATAGGGACCCTCAACAGAATCTGTAGCTACATTTTGCATATGATGTCATTTCTACATTTTCTAATGCATCTTCGAAATAAGTAGGATATCTTCGAAATGAGTAAGATATCTTCGAAATGAGAAGGATATCTTCGAAATGAGTAGAAACTATATCAGAATTGCTGAAAATGTTGTAGAATAGCAAAAAGAGTAAGGTACATCAAATATTGAGGTTCCAAAGGCTATACCACATGTAAGTACATCCCTCAAGCATTTCAAAATCAAAATTTTATCAATTTTGTTCAAAATATGCAAACAACAAGAATAGAAATTCAAGCTGAAATATTGTTAAGAATAGAAAATTCCACCAGTAGTACTGCATCTGCAAAATATGGTTCCACAATAAGGCTATTGTAAGATGAGTCACATGATACCAAGTCTTTAAGAGGTACTTTTCAACACTAAAACTTGTAGAAGGGTAGAAAAAGAGTTAAAATTGAAGTAATTACAGAAATTGCAATATTGAAGGATGAAAGTGCAGAAGTAAAAAAAGTTGCAAGTTGCAAATGAAAAAAAATGCAAGAAAAAAAAAGAGCAGAATAAAAAATTAAAAAAAATTATTGAAAAAAAAATTGCAAGGTTGTAGAAAAATGAAATACATCTGCTTAAATTGCAAAATACTTGGTGTAGTGTAGCAAGGAGCAATTTATCAAGTAGCAGAGGGAAAAGGATATTTTTCACAAAGATAAAACCAACATATTACTATGGCCTACTAGGATGCATGAGGGCATGCATCAATTCAAGCTGGGGGGAATGATGAGGCCTGAAAATACCTCATTTTTACACTATGTTTGACATATAAAAACTATCATATTATTAATTTAAATGCAAAATAGTTGATTAGAATATATATTTGTTAAGTGTTTGCATGATTTTATGTTAGGAGCATTATATCTCTGTTTTTGACTATTTTCAGCATTTTGTGACTACTTTTGCTTGATTAAGTAGCAAATAAAAATATGCATTTCAAATAGCCAAATGTGGTATGCTGATATCCATTAACTTCACAATTTTTTATGAATGTTTTCCTACCCTTCAACTTGTTTGAATTCCACATTCAAGCTAAATTATTAGGACTGTCATAAATATGAAAAACTAAAAAAAACAACCATATAAAAATAAGCAAGCTGTCACTTTATAGGAACACCTTGAAGTTGTCAAGAAAAGCATGAGGATATGGATGGAATGAGTTTAGAATGACTACAGAAGGCATCTAACCTATTTAGAAGAATTCCCACATGGTCTAAATAGGCAACAACAGGGTATAACAGAGCAGGGACAATTGTGCAACATTGTTGCACTATTTCAGCATGGTTACTTGGTGAATGAAGTGTATAAATTCAGTAGCACCTTGATGTACTCCTTCATGTTGATATTTGATTAATTTTTCTATGTTATAATTTGTTTGAATTTGCAAGAAATGCCAACATTTTACAACTATGCAGCAAAGCTAAAAAATGCAGTAATTTACCATGTAAATTCTAGCAAGCTACCAATGAATGGCAAGGCATGGAATTCACACATGGATAGGAATGAAGGATATTGTAATCTGATCCTGAGGGCTAATCCACCTGAGAAATACATATAAAATCACTTGAAGAGCACACAGTTGGTCATTCCAAAGATCTTTGGATTGAACATGTATCTTTAGATTGAGAAATACAGTCTCTTCGGATTGAGCCACTTAGCTTCGGATTGAGAACATAAAGTATTTTTTGAATTTTTGACTATTTTTTGACGGTGGAAAAAGGGAAAGAAGGTTTAGAAGGTTAAGGGAAAATATCCCCTGAAAATATTTGTCATCGTTGTCGTCCAAAGTCACCATTCATGGAAAAAGATCAATTGATCCTCTTCTAGGATAAACCCAAAAATAACTATAGCATAATAGGAAGTTGTTTGCAAGATAGAAATGACATATTATAAAGTGGAGAAATATGTGTGAGATATTTCTAGACTCCTCCCATGTACTTCCACCACTGAAGATTCTTTCTAAAGGCCAATGACTACTATTGTAACACAAACTATCCAGATTTACATTTATTTCAGATCCAAAATTATTGGCAAATCACTATAAAGTAGCACATAGGCTGATTTGAGCATGGGATATGTTGTAAATATTTATATAAATAACACAACTCCCACATTGGTTGAGCCAGTTAGGAATTAGAATAGAGGAGAGGTTTTAATAACAACAATTAGGACTGTATAGTAATTTTTTGTAATAGTTTTTAGCATGTTTTGTCATCAATAAAAGTGCAGTTATTTTATCATTTTCTGTTATGAGTGTTAATTAGTTAAGAAGTGTTTTTCACCTCCTTCTATATTAGGAAGTATGGGACCACTTTCATATCTAGAAGGAGGATTTTTATGGCATGTTTTAATCTGTAATTTTGTTGTAGCAGAATTAACAGATTACTTGTCAAGTTTACTTTTCTTGTTTTAAGTTTGTATAATGTTCTTTATGTTTTCTATTATGTTTTTGTACAATATTTGTGTATGTGTCAGCTGACAAATTATATTAAGCATTTTTCCTTTGCTTTCCATGTTTTCCCTGCTTTTCTATTTTTGTAACTTTTAATTTTTAGGATATTTCATTTTGCTGTCAATTCTTGTAGCAGAAGCTTGACGACCTTTTGTGGCAGGACATTAACATGTGTTTTTAGCATAAGTTTCATTTACAAGCATCATTTCAATTATACAAGAGTAACTAGGTTTCAATTCTGCAAATGTAACTTAGGATTTCATTTCAACAATATTTAGATTTAGCAATTTAAATTTTGTTATTTTAATTCTGCAAAAGTAGATTAGAATTTCAATTTAACAATTCCAATTCCTGCAATTGTAGTTTGATTTCAATTCCTACAACTTAGAATTAGTTTTTAGTTCCTACAAGTTTCCATTATGTAGATTAGGTTTAGTGTGACACCAAAAGGCTAAACCAAATATATCTCACCCAATAAATGCTTAAAATTTGAATGCTTAAATTGTACTCTACCCTAGCCTTCTATTGTAGACAACCTTGGACACCACCCTAGATTGATAATATCTTTGAGATTTAATGATGTGCTTAACTACAACACATAACCACATCCAAGGTGAGGAAGACATTGAATTTGATCTCCTTGAAAATATGATCTTGCAAGCCATGAGTGAATTTATTAATCAACTCCTATTCTAAATTTTTCACACCAAGCAATACTCTTAACCTATTGAATTAGAAGATGAAATCAGAAACTGACATCCCATAGATTTGCCTCAACCTATACCACTTGGTAGTGAGGTCAATTTGATAGTTTGGTTGAAAGAAAGTGTTTTTCAAAATTTGAGTTAACTCTTTCCAAGTCATGGTGGTATTATGGATCTGTATTTCTACAGTGAGAACTTTTGCTAAACCTATGAGTTTGAGTGTAGCAAATGTAGCTTGTTCATCCTTCAAAATTTGAGCATAAGCAAACCAAGTTTTCATATCCAAAATCCATGAATATAAGACATTAGGATACCTAGATCCATCGTACATATTAACCTCACATTTGGATTTGTTTGCATGATTATGGTGGATTTTGAGTTCACCAGGATTAAATTGCACAACAATGTCTCACTTTTTCTACCAAAATATCTATTGCTTCGGTGAGGTTTTCCATGTTTGTTCTGAGGTCATGAGCCATTTGGTTTCTTGTGTATGCCATACTAGGAGGATTACAAAATGGTCTTGCAGGAACTTATCTAGGCTTAGGAATAATTTCAGTTTCCTATACAGCCAATTGCCTAGATTTTACAAAAAAATTGCTCTAAAAAATAGGGCTATTTTAGTGCTTTTACAAAATTAAAAATTTCAATTTTGCAATTACAATGTTAGCACTAAAAATGATGAAAAATTAGCCCTTTTACAATGCCAAAATTTGGTTAGGAGCAAAATATTATCAATCTGTAGGAAATTTGCAACACAACAGAAATTTTTTTGCTGAAAATGGACTAAAAACAGAGAATTTATCACCTCTAGAAGTTCGTTTCTCCTTTTTGTTGGTTTTGAGCGCTAAAAAAAAAAGAATTCAAATTTTGAAATTTTGAAATTTTCCCAATGATCAAATTTCCTGCCAAAAATTGGATTTGCTCCAAAATTCTTTCCCAGCAAAATTTGTTTGAATTTTCTCTGCCATGGTCAACTAGGCAACAGGCAGGTCAATGGTGAAGTCTGAGAACACTACCATGTAGCACGTTTGAAGGCCAACAATGTTGAAAATGTGTCCAACTGGTGCCTCCAACTGGAAACTTCGCATGGGGTAGAGTGTCTAGCAAAATCCATACGCTCTCCTAACTCACACTTGGGCTAATAAATCCCACTTGGTCCCTCGTAGGACCAATGTGGGATAATAGCACCCAACTATTTGGCATGTCCCACTTTGTGATTGGTGGCGGTCGACCAGTAGCACAGGAAAATTTTATCGTTGGCCGTAAAAATTAAAAATAACCTTTGAAAATTTTAATTTTTATTGCCAAAATTTCTTTTTCTCATCAAAAAATGATTCTCCTAGCTGGAAAATCATGAATCGGTCACCATAATTCAATCTAACTGCTGGGAATCGTGAACACTGCTGGGAAACTTTCAAACCCTTTGAAAAACTTTAATTTTTCCTACTGATTTTATCACTCCTCACCAAAAATTGCTATTTCTCAATCGAAAAACATAGAAACATGTCATAACACGTCTACGTCTACAACTCATTGTGTCTCATGTGCTGAAAACTGGGTTCTAATAGCAAATCAGATTTTTAACCCCTGCATTTGCACCGAGGAGTCTAAATTTTTTGCTATGTAGCTTGGTCGACAATCACTTGTAAATTTTTGTGTGATCACCGGGTTTTCATCCTCGATCAGCCTGTGGTTCGTTGCATTCATTAGTCATGGGGGGAAGGGCCCCCCTCGTTCTCGATGGGCTACCAATATCGGTGGTGGTACACATACTGGTATTGGCCTGAAGGGAGTGGGTGTTCCCTCTGTGTTGTTAGCTACACTGCTTTGTGGTCGAAGATGGCATGGCGGCTTGGGGGTTAGCATTGGCTGGGTTTCGATGACTCGTCGAAATCTAATACTTTGGCCGAAGTGGATCAAATGCTGGTCTGATCAATGTTGGGTGCTTGTCTACCATCGATGTTGGCTGGTCGGTTGGCTCGATGGGTGGCCTGATCGGTGGTGATGTCAGGATGGTGGCTGGTGGTGCAGTCGATCAGGCTACCATGATGTGGTCAGTTGGTTGTCGTGTTCTACTAGTTGTCGGTGCTAGTGGTCAGCCTGTGGCCCACCACTCCCACTTGCAAATAGGCTAAAGCCTATGTTGAGGAGGTAACTCTTTTTTTTTTTAAATATTAAATTTAAATATTAATATTAATAAGATATTAATATTAATATAAAATTTTAATATTTTTTCATGCAAAGAAAAAAAAACAATTTTTTGTATGTAGAACTCAAACTTTCATTCAAAAATGAATTTATGCAATAATTTGCACAACTCTTGACAATTCTCTGACAGATTTGTTTATTCTTGGCAAATGCATTTTCTTGGCCACAAATTGGCCTCAAACTTGTGCTTAACACCTGGTGCAGGGGTAAATTTTGCCCTCTGTCACCTCAGCTTCAACTTGATGTTGTGGGTGACTCCAAGTCAACTCCACTAGCATCTACCTAGGACCTAGCAGTGAAGTGGTAGTTCTGTCCTCCTTCCTGCACTTTACCTCAGGCTAACTGATACCAATGATGTAGGAATATCAATAATGAAGCTATTTTATTCATGAAATATGCAAGTATATATAGGAATACAATGAGATGTTACGTAGGTTAAGTGGTTGCAACAAGTTGCCTCAAATGGCCAACCACTTAACTAATGGTTAACTAATTGCTAACCTAGGATGCAACTAACTTGCTAGGAGACAAACAAGATCTCTAGCAGTTAACTAACACCTAACAACTCTATCTTATGTGGGCATACTATGCCTCACGTGCAAACAAAGTGCAATAATAAGACAACAATAATAATAAATATTAACTTAGGCTTAATGAATAAGCCTATGTATCATCAACACCTTCCCATCTACACAAAAAGGACAATTCCTAGTATAATATGGACCTCTGCATTCATAACATCTAGATTTATGATTTTGGCCTATCCCTTGATCTACCTTATCCTTATCACTGGTAGGAGGTGGTCCTACCTATTTTAGAGGTTGCGATTTTTCAACATTATTGTTGTTCTTATTCCTTGGCTGAAAATTGTTCTTAAAGTGCCCTGGTTTTTCATTTTTTTTCTTTGCAAACTTTGGATTTTACTTCCTTTTTTTACTTGGTTTAGGCTCCCACTTCATCTTTTTTTTAGGGATGATGTTCCTTTTTTGACCCATTTAAAAAATTTCCAAATTTCTTACTAGGGTGTTGTTTGTATTCTGCTTGGCAAGCTAGTTCATAAGAGGTCTCTAGATCACCAGGTTTATGCACTCTTACTAAATTTATAATATGGTAGCCATCTCCCAAGAGTAATTTGTGCACTTTCATATTGTTATCCTTATCAAAATATGGACCATACTTGAGCAGTTTCAAGAATTGTCTATAATACCCTTCTATGGGATGAGTCCCTTGGTGGAGTTGAACAAACTCATCAAGTTTCTTCATATAAAATTGCTCCATAAGGAACCTATTTCTAAAGTCTTTCATGAAGTCCTCCCATTTTAAATGAATTGCATTGATATTTTGCTCCTTACTATAGGTCTCTCACTATTCTAGACCTGTTTTAGTCAAAATTCCTATGGTCCAAATCATTTTAGTTGTGGAGGAATAGTTTCTCATGGAGAATTAGATCCCTAGATCATTCAACCAATATTATGATAAATCTCCCACTTCTCTTCTTGAGAACCTTCTAACCTTGACATGTTTCAAGTGTTTTTCCAGTTCTCCAATAATACGAGCCTTAGTCACATGATTGCTTCATCTATGTCATTACCTTGCCCTATCATGGGGTTTGTTGGCTCAAGATTCCTATTCTCTAATTTTTGCATCTCTGCCCTAATGGTTTCCAACAAACTATTTTGCTGAACCATTTTCTCTCGATACAAAGTCATTTTCCCTTGCATTGTTTGCACAATAGTCATGTTATTTTCTACTCTATTTTAATTTCCTAAACTATAGCCTGTGGTTATGTCCTCAAAATTTTTAGTGCTAATGGGGTGCTCCTTTCAAGGAACCCTTGGTCTTCCACTTTACAAACCATGTGTCATGTTCTCTTGAATTTAATAGTAGTGTTAGTTTTGTGCTTACATATTTATTTCCTTTATATGTGAATCTTAAATACCACAAGTGTTCTACAATAAGGTATCTTACTATATAAATAGTATGCAACCCTTTAATATAACTCACTACCATTTTATGGTCATGTAATGTTGTTTCGACCATGGTTAAGTTTTAGTTTGCTACTATTGATGGAGTACGTTTCATCATACCCTTGCTAAGTTTCATATGACTTTCATATTTGACCAAAAGGTCATATTGTAACATTAATAAATCTAATATTTCTTCCAATGTGAAGATCCTACTAAGATAATTTCTTATTATTAGGATCTGCAAATAACTCTTGTTGATTTACAACATAGTGTCTGCACAAGGAAGAGGCTTAGCTTGGATCTACGAATGTCAAATACAACTCAAAATAGTATCAGGTTTACCACTTAAGACCCAATTCATGGAGGATTTTCTTAACTCTTCCAAGCTGATTCACTAGTGGTTCAGTCTTGGGAGATAGGACTTATCCACTGGTAACTTCCAAGCATTTATTTTCCTTACCAAACATGTATCCATTTAGATTTCTTATATTTTCATGAAATATTTGTGCCTAGTCAACCTAGGCTATGATACCAACTGTAAAAACCCTAATTCTAATACCAATCAACTTTAGAATTTTTTTGTTTAGTCTTTATCATTGTTACTGATTCATGAGTGAATTCAAAGTATCTTTATGTGGTTACCTTATTGTTTAGTTTTCAATTAAGTTTAAGATTGTACTTCATAGGATTCCAACATGGTCAGTGTCTATCCTATGGCTAGGAGTGGACAACCCCTATTATGACTTGTAGGTAAGGTTTCTTTACCTTGTAATTGGAAATTATCCTATCTCAAATATGAACGCTCTCTTTCCCTACTAGTTTAAATAAAATATTAAACTAATTTCTATGTTAGGTCTCTTTCAACATGTACATTAGGTGTATGCCTTCAGGATTAGTTAATTCTTACTTAAGGATAGAATAAAAATCATTGCAATGCTTAACCTTCCCATGTCAACCATAGGAAGCTAAGAGGTGTAGACACCTAAAAGTCACACATTGCTATACCTACGTACTTGTAGATCCTTTTGGACACTTGTAGGTTCACATAGGCCATCCTAGGTACCCCTAGGCTATCGTAGACCAACGTAGACTATTGTAGATCCTCCTAGACATGTGTAGATTACTGTAGTCATGCGTAGATCACCATAGATTATCGTAGCATTGCGTAGACTTCCACATACCACTTTGCTAGTTTTTAGGTCCAAAACCCTAATAAGTTAGCAAAATCACATCACAAACATTTCCCATGCATCGGGATACCTTCCATCAGCTTCCCAAGGTGATACAAAGCCTATTTGCACTCAATTGAGGCCCCCACGGGCTATTAATTGGCAAAAGCAATTATCAAGTCAATTCCTAAAATCTAATTTAATGTTGACTTCACTTAAGTCACCTTTTTAGGGCAAAATTGATTAATTAAACTCTTAATCCCTAATTAACACTAATTACACCCTCCCACATGTGTGTAATTAGGGTAGTTAGGATATTTTCCTAGGAACCCTAATCAAGCCCTAATTTGACTTAGGACCTAATCCTAGTTAGACCTAATCCCTCCTCACACATGTGTGAGGATAGGATATTTCCTATGGGGAATGTGAGGCTTCCACCTCACAAACCCTAACCTAACCTCATGGGATCTCACCCTAGGGTTAGTTTCCTTAACTACCCCCCTACACCTTGCCATTTTCTATATATAGTGGGCCCAAACCCTCATTTACTCTCTCTCCACTTATGTCCAAAGTACAAAAACTCTACCAAAATATGTACCAAAGCATAAAAAGCAGATCTGAACCTGCACATCAACATTACAATACCTGAGGAACCTCTCCATCGAAGGATTTTTGTAGAACAGTACTCTAAGTTTGATTCATCTCCTACCCCATGAATCTGGCACCAGTTCACCCCGAGTGGTGAATTGGTTCTATAGGTCCCAAATCAGCTCAGATTTGGGAGGTAAGCTTCATTTTGTAATTTTATGAGCTTCTACATAATTTATTTCAGTTTTTATCATATTTTTATAATCTATTTGTCTTTCTAAATATGGGGCCTGACTAAGGCAAGCCCCCCAATGAACTAACCCCTTTTTTTAGGTTTATCCTAGAACCAAGGAGGGAAAAAACAAACAACTACAACCCCATGGTGGTACGCAAGCCCATCTACACTGAGGAACACAAAAGAAGGCATCAGGCCTATTGTATCATTTTTGAAAAAGAAAGGATAAAGGGGAATTTTCCCTATTTGTAACCTATGCAAATTTTATCATGAATAAAATACATTTTTCTGAATAACATGTGTCTTTAATATGTTGTTAGATCAAATGCCATATTTTGCCCATTTCATTCTGGCATACCCAGTGGGACCCCCACAATGGATAGTGTCAAGTTAACTAGTTTTGTAAATATGATAATATCCTCTATTTCTATGTTTTCTAGGTACTAAATCTAACTATCATAGAGATTTACAAAGCCTTGGGAACCCTCTCAGGCCTTCAAAATAGATATTTGGGGTCTCTAAACCCAATTTACCCCCTGTCCCATGAATCAGATCTCAATTCACCCCCTAGGTGGTGAAGTCAACCAAATAGCCTCAAAAGCCCCTAAAATTGTAGGGGTGAGCAGTACAAGACCTAATCAGACCACCCATAACATCAGAGTCTAGGTATTCCTCTATATTTGCTCTATTTTCTAATTTTTGGGTATATGTAAAATGTTTACTAGTTAAGGCACAATAGCTAGTAACAAATTTCCTTCTCTTCACATTTCCATTTAGTTTAAGTATCATTGTAATTATAAAACCTATCAAAATTCTAGCAACTTCAAATTTCAAAATCTCAAGTAAATTTTACTTTCCCCTTTCTAATTTGCATGTATAAAGTTCTTATGATTGTTTGTCTATACTTGTATACATTTCCATTGCAATTACTACATGTTCTCACACATATTTAGGGTCACCTAAACCCCTTCTTTCACACCTTCATATCACATGTTTCTATGCTTTGAAAAATAGAGTAAACTTATTTTCCTAAAAGCATCTAGGATTAGATTCTTTGTTTACAAAAAGCATTTCATTCTAGTCTTTTGCTTTCAAAAAATGCATATAAGGCTAGCTTTCAATTTGAAAAGGCAATTAGTTAGATTTCCTATTTTACATAACATCGTTAGCAAAACAAAAACCCACACACACTCACATGGTATCTTAAACAAGTGGTGAGATTGGACTTCATCCCCAATCCATCACTCGAGATTGGTGTGGTAGGTGTTTTACCCTCCACCAACTCACCCCCCTAGACACCTAGCATCCCCACAAGAGTGGTTTTATAGGCCTCATCACCAAAAAACCCCCACTTTTGAGATTGGGCTTCTGGATTTCATCACCAGTTGTTACCTTCAGAGTGGGATAGGATTAGATGCCTTTGTTCACAAGGCTTACATAATTAGTGAACATGGTAACTATCGTTATTGACTAAGCCCACCCGAGGGTGAAGCGAAAGCATGGGTATGCCGATAGCAGGTCTTAGATAGTGCCACCTCTTCTCGTGAGAGGATATAGCGAACTCACTTCAGCATAGTGGGTTCCCCCCCTTTTAGGATATCATTTTACTGCACCTTCCATACAGGTCACCATTCACACGTTGCGATATCATTCTATTCTATGCATCTTTGGGTGTTGTAGGAGGTTCAATACCGATGACATTCCTGATTTACTAGAGTATTCACTCCACTACCTGTGATACTACCTAGGAAGTACCAACATCAAAACACACATAAATGAACAAAACACTTTTTATTTTCAGCATTTAGAACTGATTCTAGTCTACCATTGTTTGCATGATCATAGACTGGTTTCAGCACATTACACCATATACTATTTAGCTATACACATCACTTCATTTCTTTACACTTATATTAGGCATAATTGAGTCTACACCACACAGGTTATTCCTAAACCCCTTCACACACTACACATAGAATTACAAGATTTTATTCCTACGTAGTTCTAAACCCTCATGACACCACACATGTTATCATGCCTATTGTCACCCATAGTCGAGCACATGAGCAAGCACACCTTATAGAGGAGGTACCTACCACTTCTTCTAGTCAGTCTCCTCCTACTCCTTCGATCATGAAGGGGAAGACCATAGACACATCGGATTTACTCACATAGTATGATGTATAATTTACACACACGACACCTCATGATGAGATGTCCACTTTGAGTGAAGCCTTAGCTACTTCACTCATAGAGGATTATCCACTTCTTTCATCCCCATCCTCACCTAATCCACCCACCACATTCTATGACCATGTGATCTACACAATGCTAGGACAACCCCATCCATTCTTCACTATATATGAGGAGGTCATACCTACTTCCCCTACCTTTGCACACCCATTTTTCTAGAGTCTATCTCAATCCCTATTTGAGAATGACTCCTCCCTCTTGAATCATACTCACCTAGAGGTCACATCATTCACCCCTACTATAGGAATGATTTCTGATCCTTCCTCCTCTACCATAGGTACCCAGAGGCCAACATTCCAAACTATACAACAACAACCTCCTCTACAAGAACAACAAACACCCCCTCAAACATCATACCCACACTCTTCCCAAGAGTCCCAACCATCATCATCCCAATAACCATTTTTCACAATGTTTGAGGACCTAACACAAGAACCTCTTCAAACCCAAACCACCCAATGTCAACAATGACAACCCACAACCAAAACTCATTCAGGAGGGGACACAAGCACCACCTCCTATTCCCAAGCTCCTACTTTGGAAGCTTATCCCTCTTTTTTCATAGCATTCCCACCTACATCTCAGATCCCTAGAATGTACAATACCCAATCTCGCACTCTACCTTCACCATCACCAACCTTTAGGATACCTCCTCCTCCTCCTTTCCAAGAATCAACCACTAATATTCATCCTACCTATGAATCAAAACCCATAGCTTACATGCCCACTTCCCTAGGCTATTCCACATATTTTAGCTTCACTACCACCCATCCTTTAGGATAGAGGTAGGTCCTATATTTTGACACCTTACCTCGATCATCCCTACCATCGATAGCATCGATACCTCCACTCCCACATACTGGTGCCACATTTTTCACACCTCCTCCTTCATGGTCATCACCTCCTATGGCCCAACCATTATAGTAGGCTCCTACCCAATAGGAACCCATGCCACAACAACACATATCCCAATCATAGTATTACTATCCTCAACAAACATCCATTTCATAACCTAGTATCCCACTAGCTCCTACATTATATGCCACCCAATACCCAACATACCAAGACCAGTTAGAATAATTCCCTTCATAATATGAGGAAGAACAACAACAACCTCACTATCCACCACACTCCTAGGCTCAACCAACCCTAGCTCAATCACCTACACCTTTAACACCTAAAATTCAACTCCTACGAGATGAATTCAAGATGTTGAACCTATGCACCACAAGCTACGGGCCACAAAAACTATCCTATGATGAACTCTATAATGAGCCAGTTCATCCATCCATCCCTATCCCACCTTACCCCTACCACTTTGAGATCCCAAAGTTTGATAAGTATAAAGGTAAGGAGGACCCTAGAGAGCATGTTAGTAACTATCACTCAGCTTGCTACCAGCTTCATAGTAGCAACCCCCTTATGTTGTGAACCTTCTCCCTCTCCCTTGTAGGACAAGCCTTAGATTGGTATAACATGCTACCATGACATAGCCTTTATACCTTTGAGAAATTAGAAAACACCTTCTTAGAACACTTCTCAATTAATATCAAGAAGAAGATAACCTTTTCAGATGTCTATGCCTTACGACAAGCTGATGATGAACCTATCACTGAGTTTGTATCTAGATGGAGAGTGATCATCCATGACCTCACCCATAGCCTTCCTACTATAGAGCTAGTGACACTCTTTTCCAAGAGTTGCCACAAACATATTTCTACCTCTCTACAACTTCACCAAAGTCGCACCTTCGAGGAAGCCATTTCACAAGCAAAGGTTATCGAAGATATTAAAGTCCAATCTAAAAAAATTAAGTTAATATCAAAGCCTAATTACAATTCAAACTTCTATTTTAATAGAAATACACCCAACCAACCGTATCCTCGACCTCCACAAACCAACCAAGTGGTAACTGCTACCTTAGCACCAACACCAAGCCCACCACCTTATGTTCCACAACAACAAGTATTCCAAACCAATGCACCTCCCCCACCTAGGCCTCAATAGTCTTAAGGTATGCATCTATAGGGTCCACAATGTAACCTCACACCACTATCTAAACCTTTACCCACCCTCTTTCATAGGTTACAATATGGTGGACATCTTCTTCTACCCAAAATTTGACCATTAGATCCAAATGCACCTAAGCCTCATGGATACAATGAGCAACTCTATTGCCCATACCATAGATAATGTGGCCATGACATCGAGTCATGTCACTCCTTCCATGCTCAAGTGTAAGACCTAATTGATAGGGGTACCATTCAGGTATCAAACCCTTTAGCCCCACAAAACCAAAACCTAGGGATCTTCCAGAATCCTCTATCGGACCATAAAGGAACCAATCCCCAAAGACCTCCAACCAATCCTCTAGGACCACCTCACCAAGTGAATAGTGTCCAATATGATCCTCCATCATGTGGAGTAGTAGGTATGATAAACCTTACCACATGAAACCAATGATACCCATCATGCCAGACCACACCTATTGTATCTCCACCTACCCAATTTACATCGCCACAGGTTTCCCAAACTCCTAGCATTATACCACCTCCACCTCAAAATGTGATTACCATCCATGGTAGCCTCACCCATAAATTACGTAATACCCCTATATGATTATCCATATTTGACCTTTTACAACAATCTCAACCCCACCATGAGGCATTGAATGACATTTTATGGTCTATAGATTTAGAAACACATGATACAAATGCATTTGTAAATTTCATAGGGAACATCCCATGATGCCTCCAACCATCCATTAGTTTCCATGACCATGAGATAACAGAACTTGTAGGAGAAGGAGCGGATCCCCCTCTCCACATACAAGCCAATATCAATGATATCACCTACAAGCGGGTCCTTGTTGACATAGGCTCATCCATTAGTATCATATCTACAATAGCCCTACACCATTTACATATATCTCCAACCCATTTTGCCACACCTTCCCTCGATCTATGAGCATTCGATGGTTCTATGAGACCTACGATAGGATCCATAGTACTACCTATCCGAGTAGGTATCCATACCATTTCCATCCTCTTCCATATAATCCAAGGGGAGATGTAATACAACATCCTCCTTGGTCACCCATGGATTAGGGATATGCAATGTGTCCCTTCCATGCTACACCATTGCCTCAAATATATCCACAATAGACTTGTCCATTGCATCCTAGCTGATGGAGACCCCTTTAAATTCTACAACATTATAGATCTCCCACCTACACCTTCCTTCTCATCCATGCAACTCTTCCTTGTTTCTTCCCATAAATTAGTTGAAGCATCGACATCTGCTCCTACATCCACCTCATTACCCCAATCTTCATCAAGGATACACATGTCAGTGTCAACACCCTTAGCACCATCATCAGTAGTGCCTAATCCCCCTACCATACCATTCTTTCCTCCCATATTATGGCCACCACCACCATCCCAACCTTCATCCTCTATGAAATCACCTTCAATATCGCAACCACTGTCACCATCCACATCATGCCCTATCACTTCACCCCAAGAATCCTCTTCGATGGAAGCACCTATTCTCCCTACACCATGCACACCTCCTCTTCCTTTTTATCCATGGCCTAGGTCATTTACTTCCCTATATCATCCAATATCCACTCCATCACCTTTGCAATTCCCATAGGCCAATCACCCTATACCAACTACTACGTTCAAATGCCATGAGTGGGAGTAATGAGCATCTCACTTAGATGACCAATTGCTACACCCTTCTTCTACTACCATTAGAGAATCCCAAACTTCATCTTCATCATCTAATTCAGATTCACCACCTCATTCACTAGAATATGCAACACCATGCATATCTATTTTTATGACAAACTCAGGTCTAGAGGATTACAATGTGCATGATGCTCATGTACGCCCACCTATTATCCAATCTACCCAAGACTTTGGCTGCCCTTCAGCTTCGATCTTGACTATCGAAAATCAGTACAATTAGGATCCCCTAAGAATCATACCAACTTTGTCTACACTAGAGTTGATTCCTCACTCCCACCTATACTATCTCCACCATCACAATCCAACTTTTGTGGTATAATCGATCACTTGGCTAATCCCTACTTTACCTTACATTACCTTCGATACTTCCATTAGCATGGATTTGGGCTAGGCCATTATGATCAAGGGTTACGTACACCCATCAACCCTCATGTCCAATCCCCTATCAATAAATCTAGCTTAGGTTATCACCCAACCATCATCCATACATTAGAATATGAGCTCCAAGACTTATCCCTACATCCTTCCCCACTTTTGACACACACTTTGGAAGAATATATTGATATGGACATCTTAGAGGATACCCCCTCACCCAACTCCACCATTATAGTCCTTTATGATTTCTTCCAAGAGCCCTCCATATCCGACACCACATCGTCATGTTGTGTTGATGAGTTGACAAACCAATTCACTATGCTATCCTTAAACATGCACTACCCATAGCATGACATGGTATCCCCACCATCATCAATATACTTAGCTTTATTCCTACCTATACATCGACAACTTCAATGAGCTACCACTCGACCATGATCTCCACCAGTCATCTTGCACCCTCCTTTAAGCCTTTTAGGATGCTCATAGGTTGTCAAGATGTCATCACTAGAATCTTCACCACCTACATCCCCCATAACATCAATTAATATGGTAGAAGTGGATCTCTTCTCTCCACTATGATACACACACCAATCGACATGAGATGATACACCAAACCCCAATTTCATTGATCTCACCCACATCTCACCCATATCGGCACCCTGAGATTTCTTACTCTTGCCACACATCCTACATACTGCAAATGCTCCTTCATAATTTATGCCACCTCATATACCATGAGTCCACCACATGAACATTTACCTAGATGATGAATATGAACTTACCAAGGCCATCGATGACCTCCATCTTATCCCAATTCTAGAATAATTGTGTGATGGTTCCCACATGCTTATTGAGGAAACCATCGATGTTGACATAGGTGATGATCCTGAAACCCCTCACATAGTCAAATTAGCCACTAGCCTCTCACCCGAGGAGCACATCCTATTCATAAATTTCCTTCATAAGTATATCTGAGTCTTCGCATGGTCATACAAGGATATGCCAGGACTCGATCCCACCCTAGTAGTTCACAACCTCACACTCGATCAAAATGCCAAACTAGTAAGGCAAAAGTTATGATGCATGCACCCCATCATTGCATTATTAGTAAAAACTAAGCTCCAAAAGCTCTTAGATGTAGACTTCATAGTACCCATAGACTATCCTGAATGGGTCTCTAACATGGTCCCCGTACCCAAGCCTTTCGGTGAAGTTCATGTCTGTACATATTTTCATGATTTAAACAAAGCTTGTCCCAAAGACAACTTTCCCCTACCTAACATCGACTCACTCATCGATTCCATCGTTGGCCATGAGATGATATCTCTAATGGATGGATTTTTAGGTTATAACCAAATCAAAATCAATCCTGCTGATCAACACAAGATATCATTTACAACCCCCTAGGGGACCTTCTACTACAAGGTCATGCCATTTGGCCTTAAAAATGCTGGGGCAACCTACCAATGTGCAATGACCTACATTTTCCATGATTACATGCACAAAATTATGGAAGATTATGTAGATGATCTCATTGCTAAATCCAAGAAATGCTCAAAACATCTTGAGGATCTTCATTAAATATTTGACCACTTGTTAGAACACAATGTCCACCTCAATCCAAAAAAGTGTGTCTTTGGTGTTACCTCAAGTAAAATCCTAGGATTCATTATCACCCAACGAGGCATTGAAGTTGACCCTAACAAAGTAAAAGCCATCACCGAGATGCCTCCACCTACTACCTTGAAATAGTTGCATAGTCTCCAAGGCAAAATCACCTCTATCCACCAATTTATAGCACAATTATCAGATAAGTGCAAACCCTTCAACCACCTCCTACAAAAGGGAGTAAAATTTAAATGGGATGATAACTTCCAATAAGATTTTGATGACATCAAAACTTATCTTACTTCATCACTAGTTATGTCACCCCCACATCCATAACTACCACTCATCCTATACATTTTTACTATAGATTTTATGCTAGGTACACTTCTAGCCCAAAAGAATATACTCAACAAAGAGCAAGCCATTTACTACATAAGTCGCACGCTAGTTAGCTATGAAGCTAGATATGGATACATGGAGAAACTATGCCTAGCTATAGTATTCACCACCCAGAATTTATGCCACTACATGCTTAACCATACTACCTTTGTCATCACCCGAGACAATCCCCTCCATTACATGATGAACAAAAGCTACCACAATTCTCGCACAACTAAGTGGATCATGCTTCTAACTAAATTTGACCTCGAATTTGTTTCACAAAAGTCCATCAAAGGGTAAGTCATAGCGGATCAACTTGTAGAAGCTCCCTTGTCCGATGACCAACCCCTCCTCATTCAGCTCTCGGATGACTCCATATTTCACATAATAGAAGATGAAGAATATGTGGAACCATAAATGATAGCCGACTTGACACTATTCTTTGATGGCTCTCAATGCATGCATGTTGGGGGTGCAGGCATTGTATTCTTCACACCTGAAGGTGAACCACTCCCCTTTTCATTCAAGTTAGATTTCCCTTGCATGAACAACAATGCAGAATATGAAGCCCTAATCCTCGGATTAAAATAGGCCCATTCCATGCACATCAAATGCCTCCACATCATAGGTGATTCCCTTTTAATCGTAAACCAAGTGCAAGAGATCTGGCAATGCAATTGCCCAATCCTCCAACAATACAAGCACATTGCACAATAACTCCTCTATCAATTTGAATGGTATGACATCGAAGCCACACCATGATCCTCTAACCATTTTGTGGATACAATGGCCTCCTTAGGATCATTAATCCCACAAAATCCAACATCAACAACCACATCTATAATAATTCATACACTCACTCAATCTACCATATCACCCACATCTCCTAAAGATGATGGTGGTATTCATGTGGTCGATACCGAACCACATGACCCATGGTTTATGTAGATCAAATATTATATTAAATTAGGATTTCTACCATGCAAATTACCCCATGCTCAATGCTAAGCATTTAAACAAAGAGCAATCCACTACACATTGTTGGGGGACATCCTCTATCATCATAGCTATGATGGCATGCTCTTGCGTTGCTTAGAACCACATGAATCTCAATGGGTTGTACAAGAAACCCATGATGGTACTTGTGGTGGCCACTTCAGTGGCATGGCAATCATGAAATACATCCTTCGCATGGGATACTATTGGCCAAATATGGAATATGACTATTGTGAATACGTGAAGCATTGCATTAAGTGCCAACAACATACAAACCTCACACATCTTCCATCTCAAGCACTCCAACCAATTCAATCCATGTGGTCTTTCTCCCAATGGGACCTTGATCTTATTGGAAAAATTACACCTACTTCCTCCAACAATCATAAGTTCATCATCACTACTACAAAATACTTTACAAAGTGGGTCGAAGCCATCCCACTTGTCCAAACTATAAGAGCAAATATAGCAGCATTCATCATAGATCATATCATATGTCACTTTGGAATCCCTTCCCAAATCATCTCTGATAATGGGAAATCCTTCAAAAATAAAACCATCCGAGCACTTTGTAGCAAGTTCAACATTCACCATAGCTTCTCTACCCCATACTACCCATAGGGTAATGGCTAGGTAGAGGCCACAAACAAAATAATTTGCTCCATCCTATGCAAAATAGTAGCAGAATCACATCATGACTGGCATAACCAAATATCCCTAGCCTTGTGGGCATATCGTACAAGCATTCGTACCCCCACTAGGGCAACCCCATTTTCACTTGTCTATGGGGCTGAAGCTATCATGCCCCTCGAGCTTGAGATACCTTCCCTAAGGGTATCCATGAAATAATTCATAGATGATGACACCGCCCGTCAAGCCCACTTAGATCAGCTTACACTCCTCGATGAACATCGCATCCATGCCATCGAGCACACATGAGTCTACCAAGATCACCTTCGTCATGCCTACAATAGTAAGGTACATCAATGCGAGTTCCAAATCGATGATTTAGTCCTCAAAGAAAACCAATAGATCACAAGTCAGCCTCACCAACAGTGAGACAAGTTTACCCTAAACTGGCTGGGCCCATTCATCATCACACACAAATATGGTTTAGGTGCCTATCACTTGGCTAATATTGAAGGCCTCGATGACCCTGAGCCTATTAACATTTTACACCTTCATGCATTCAATACCTAACACACATAGGTATTCACTATCACAAGTGGTACACACCGCTATGCACAAACACATCACTCACTAAGCACATCATGATAAATACATATCTTTTTACTTTAAAATATTTTACATGTACTTTCTCCTTTATATCATTTTTATGCTATTGGTATCTATTTTCCTTCTTTCAGGATCTACATCATTTACAACTACACCATCAGCAACAAGATATGATAACATCTACATACATCATCATGCAGGACCCTCCACCACCATAGACTATACCAATCATATCGGTTGACCTAGCCCGACCACCAATCACTCATCACACTAGGTGATCTTCCCATTCCTCCCATTCAAACCATAACACTTCACCCCGATGCCTCTCACCTCACCATCGAGGTTCATCTTACTCACCCCATTCTTGAGACAACCAGGTCACCCTATCCTCTTTTGATGAAAAGGAGGAAACATATCATCCCCAAACATAAGGGTCTCCATCTCATCCACATGAAGATACTATGAATCCTTATTCACCAACTAATTCCCCCCATCACCCTCTAGGAGCCTACTTCCCTCCTAATAGAGGATACACTCCTCATCCAGCCCATCCTTCATGCCTACCAACCCCACTCCCCAATGGAGAATCATCTTATACCCAAGCCTTGCAAGCCTTGTTCCTCAAGCTACCCAAGCTGGCCATGCACACATGCCCCCATCCCATTCATGCTACCATCTAGAGCCATATCCTATGCCACCTATCCTTAAGATGCCACCTTCACCACTACGAGGCTTACCTTTCCAACAAACTTCCCAATCCCCATAGTCATTCCACTCTGCCCCCTCATCATCATGACCTCATCCATTTTCTCATGCATACCAGGCCACTCCATACATATTGGAGTCTTGATCACCACCTTCTCCGATATCATCACATTCATACTATGATATCCAACATCTCCTTTCCTATATCGAGGCTCTTGAGCTACAGATGAGTCATTGTCATTGCCATGTTCATCCACACCAATATCCCACAACCCGTGCATCCTTGCCACCATACCTATCCATTGCTCAACCTTGGATTCATCTCACAGTGGACCCTCAACCTACACCTCCATTATCGTACTCACCCTTCATCCACCCCCCGTTCACCTCCAATGGAACCCTACATTTACCCCATGCCTATTCCATTCACTCCACTATCAAAAATATTTTATCACCTCATGCATCAGGGCCTTATTGATTTACCTAAGATTCGACCCATAGACCCCTCACATCCTAAACCATGTAACTACCATGAGAACCAATATTGTATCTATCATCACCAACCAGGTCATGACATTGAAGAATATCGATCATTCGAGAACCTGGTCCACAACATGTTGCATGGCAATCAAACTCCATCACCTGAATGTTCCATCCCATTTAGCCAACTCTTGAGTCCTCCATGCCACATCATCCCTAGAACTTTACCACCTCGTGAAACATTGATAGCACCAACTCGCTACATTCACAACATCTCCAATTACACCACCCATCGAAGTCCAAGTTATACCATCACTTCACCATCTCATTCCCGACCTGACCCATGTCACTTCACCCATCAGTAGTTCCCCTCTTCTCCTTTCTTTCTTCTTCTTCTTCTTACTTCCTCATATAGTTGTATGGTCATGCTTCGAGCGGCTACATACCTACGTTGATCTACCCCCCTTCTTCTATTATCCTTCTTTGACTTTGGTAATCCCCTTATCTTGTTGGTTGCCAAAGACTACTTCCTCTAAGTTCTTCTAGTTGTACATTCCACCTTCATCCATTCCTCTTTTATTTTTTATTATTACACATGCATCTAACATACTACAATTTATTCACCTACTACACACACACCCCACACGTTAGGGCAACCATTATTATAGCATCACACTTTTTGGTCATTATGATACACCATACTCATCTGTAAATAAGTTTTCTAAACTTCTCCTTCTACACATCATAAATTTCCTCTTGTAGATATTGCATTTCCCCACTTGCATCATTTACATTACACCCATTGCACATATCCATATGTTTTTCATGTTAATTTCATTTTAAGTTTGTACATTCTTCCTCCCAAAAATGCACCTTCAATAGGAGTAATACATGCACTTGTTAGCATCACCACCTGGATGTCCATTCCCCCTTTTTAGGATTAGGGTATACATAGGTGTCGTGTTAAGCTTTGACTACTTACTAGTTTAGTCAATCAAATGTCACCCCTAGCTGATAGGTTTTACATTCTTCTTATGGTTCTTTAGGTTGGTTCAACTTCTCTCATGGACCATTCACAATAGGTTACACATTAAACAAATTTTGAGTCTAGGAAATATGACACCTTGAGTAGATGTCACCATCTAGCGAATGGTTTCCCCTACTCATCCTATCACTTGCATGGTCAACATATGACCTGGGGATAAACAAAGGGATAAGCATAAGCAAAAGTAAAATAACTAGGCAGAAAACAAAAGCCAATGCCCATAGAATAAAAAAAAGATGAAGAGAAAAAAAAAGAAAAAAAAAGAAAATAAAAAGAGCACCATAATAAATAGGTCAACAATAGATGAGGGGAAGAAAACAAAAGGAAAAGCCTCTTGATATCACCCATGTTATGCTTCATCACCTTTGGTCCTTAGGTTTAACATAACACCATGGGATGATTTCCATCGCTAGCAATAGGCTCCAAGAGCCTGCCTACCAGTGGAATAGTCTTACAAGTGGTGATATATCTATTACATTAGCTACCCACTTTTGTACAGATCATTGTTCATGTATGGATGAGCTAGCTAGTTTGGCCATGTCTACAATGGGTTAATCCTACCTACCTCAAAATGGATAAATGAACCTCACTCATTTACACACACAAGTCCATGACATATTTTGAACCAGTCCGACTAGTTATGAGTTGCCACATAAACTCACATAGTTTGGAGTCTGAGATTTGATTGCCAAAACTACATTGGTCAAAGCCATTACATGTCTCCTATACCATCCTACATCTCTGAGATAATAGAATGGATAACATCCATATTGGTACATGTAATGATACAAGTGCTTCCTCTACATATTTTAACATTCCCATACATGCATACATGCATCTATGTTACACAAATCATTTACATTACATGCTTCACATCAAATACTAAATCAAGGCATTCATCATGCATATACTATCTCACACTCCATCATTGCATTTACATTACATGCATTCACTACAAATATCATTTCACATTTTATCACTTCACATTGCATTCGAAATAAAATCATGCAAGTCTACTCTACCACATACTCACACTACAACGTGATAATAGATCTAAACCACAATACACATGAATATCCATTCATCATACATACCTACAAATCATGTTATGATATCTATGCAAACATAAAGAGAACACATTGCAAAACCATAACACATGTATATATAACAATCAAAATCAAAATGTATATATATATCATCCATAAAAAATACTCGTAGGCTACAAACTAGGACCATGCCCATCATCTATCATCCAAAATGCCTATAGGCTACAATCAATAATAATCCTAACTACCACTAAGAGTCTCCCCATATCCCTCATGACTCACCTACATCTTTGTAGCTCTACTTGACTCTGCCCTGGCTCCTATAACCTGAACCATAGTAGGTGGATCTCGCACCTCAACCCTAGCACCCACCCACTCCATTGAAGTAGCACTACACTGGATATGATGAGAAGGCACCCACACTCATGATCCTGACTCATCCTGAGACACCACCTAGCTATAATCAAGAAGTGTGATCCCATGCACCATCAGAGCAGACTCACATAATGACCTCTTCATCGAATCTACAACCAATAGACCTGTTAGTCGCTCAATACCTTGGGAAGCCTCCTCCCATGCCTATTGTTGGCTAAGCATATCGACCCTCATCTGCTCTATATCTACCCTATGCCTCTCCTCTTGTAGGTGAAGCTTAGTCTCCAACTATTAAACTCTATCATGTAGCCCTCGAGCCTCCTCCTTCGCATCTTGCCTCTCCTAGACCTCAAAAGGAATCTCCTCCATATCCATAAAAATACCAATATCAATGGTGTCATCCACACCATCCATAGTAAAAAATCCACCTCCCTCCTCTATTGCCCCAACTACCTATCCCATGGCCATTCCACCCTCTATAGGATATGCCTTAATGGTCATAGGAACCTCCCCCACTCCCACTCCCTATGTACTTGGTATACCACCTAAGCATCATTATGACCATTGTAAAGGAACCTCTCTCTCACTACCAACTACCTCCTCTGATCTAGCTCGAGTCCTCCTACCTGCTCTCCTCTCTAGTGGAGGTACCCCACCATCAGGTGGCACCCATCGATCAATCACACCTCTTCTAGGCTCCCAACTCTACATAGACCACCAAGCCTCAAACTTTGGTGTAGTCCCGACATTATCCACATCCGGGATAACCATAGGTGGGTCACTCTCACCAACCCAAGGTAGCACCATAGGACGCTCTCCCCTATCACCTCATCACCTAAAATATACAATAGGAGCCCTTGGAATATCCTGTTGTAATCCAAACTACCACCTCACCTGATCAAACTAAAAATACTCGACCTATCGAGTATATCTCCCTACTAGCCATCTACCCTGATGAATGGCTCACAACTACTCCCTATCCTCATCCCAAGTCACCCCACCCAACCAAGGCCTCCACTTAATATCATCAGGTGTCAAGTCTCCAAACTTGACCCTCCACAATAAAGGATCACCCTCATGAGGCCTCTTGATACCCTTCTCCTCATCTGTACTCCACCTCAAAGCATAGGGTAAATACTCCTTACCCTTAACATGGGTAGGGTGAGGCAATAATGATGGCCTCTCAATGGATATGTGCTCCCATGCCCATACCTGTATTAAGGGAGTCCAACTCAAACCCTTCTACCCAACACGCACAACATCGTGCAACTCTCTATACACCTGGGCTAATAATGCAGGTGCCCATGCAAACACAACCTTGTGCTCCACCATGTCACTCACCATATCCAACATATTCTAGGTGAATAGTACCCCAAAAGTATCAGGTAATGCATAGGTAGATATCATCATCATAGTTGCACACTAACGATTAGATATCTTCTCTTTTAGCCATAACCACTCATAATCCATCTTTGAGACATCTATCTCCCTCCATCCCTCACCAAAGAACCACTCCAACACAACATCCTTACTGTTATCCAGTACAATTTGAACCATAACACCCTCAATCGGTAACTTGTAAATCCGATAAACATCCTCTAATGTGATTGTCATTTCCCCAGTAGGAAAATGAAAGGTGTTCCTATCTACATCCCATCGCTCACACAATGTGGATATATATGCCCTATTGGCATGGATACTCTTACACTCCCATACACCTCTGAACCATATATCATCCAACCATGCCAGATCATCCTCATTGTTCATTAACTCATCAAAATTACTCTTCATCTTTCAAACACGATGATGGGGCTCGAGCATCTTCACCTGTTCATCCACAAACAAACACAACAAAATATACATTAGTCATCAATACAATGATGCAATCCAATAAAAATCCATAAATCAAATTTACAAATTAAACTATTTAATTTGACATGCACTTCGAGACATAAACAGTGCACAATTCACATATCAAAACATATCAACAAAATAGTCACATATTTGGATACCCATTTTGTCATTTCATGGCAAAAGTTCGAACAAATGCAAAAAATAGTACATATTTGGCTTCCAACAGTTCAAAATTAAAATTACCCACATACCCACTATGGCACGAAATTCAAAACTAAGTCAATCCATCCAACATACAAAAAAATACATTTTTGAATACCCATTTGCCCACTTAAGGGTAAAAATGTCGACAAAATTCAAAAACAATATACCAATCAACACGGATTTCAAGGTCAATCTTACCATACATACACCAAAATAGAACACACACCAATACACACAATACCAAAATAATAGTCACATTTTTGAACACCCATTTGCCCACTTCACGGTGAAAGTTCAAACAGATGTGGAAAACAGTACAAATCGGGCTCCCAACAACTCATTTCAAATTTAACACTACCTACATCTTGGCACGCAAATCAAGCATATGCTAAATGAAATCATCTACAAAAACAAATAACATTTTTGGATACCCATTTCGCCCTTCTACGGTGAAAGTATCATCAGTTTCTAAAAATACTATCTCTAAGGTGGCAAATCTAATAGTCAAAGTTTACTACCTTACACCCAAAAACAACACATTCCAAAAACATGCCAAACGAAGGCAAAAAAATATAACAGTCACATAACTGGATACCCATTTCCTACTTTTACAGATAAAATTCAATAACATTCCAACAACAGTACACCATTGCTTCAAAAATGGATGGTCAAATTTGTACCTTACTCTACCCATTACCTAGTCAAACTTGCACAAAAATAAGTCAAACATGCACAAAAATAAGTCAAACCTAGAAACAAATCACGTTTTTGGGTACCCATTTGGCTAGTTTTACACTATGTGTTCGAATTTCAATTAAAAATTGCAAAATTTTTCAAAACAAGATGAAAACCTCCCCCCTAATTTACTTTTCTCTAGAAAATTAAAAACACAAAAAATGAGGTAAAAAGGAGCACTTACCGCTGGATCCCCACACCTGTTGCCAGCTCCAAGTCATCCTCTCACCATATTTGCATCCGAACTCATCAACCGCCTCATCCACACATCATCGAATACTCCTCTCGAACGCTCTACGCAGCTTGTCATCATCCAAATGAGCCCCTTCCAACTCAAAATTACCTTAAAAATACCTAAAACCCTAATTCACCCCCACCCCATGAATCATGATCCAATTTTCCCCCCCCCTAATAAGTTAGTAAAATCACATCATAAATATTTCCCATGCTTTGGTATACCCTCCATTAGCTTCCTAAGGCAATAAATAGCCTCATTGCGCTTAATTGAGGCCCCCACGGGGCTATTACTTGGAAAAAGTAATTATTAATTCAATTCATAAATCTAATTTTAAGTTGACTTCACTTAAAGTGCACTTTTAGGGCTAAAAGAGCTTAATTAGGTCCTTAATCCCTAATTACTCTTAATTATTCCCTCCCACATGTGTGTGCACTAGATTAGTTAGGATATTTCTTAGGAAACCCTAACCTAATCCCAAATCTAACCTAGAGTTGACTAATCCTAGTTAACCCTAATATCTCCTCACACATGTGTGAGGATGAGATATTTCATCAAGGGAATGTGAGTATTACACCTCACAAACCCTAACCTAACCTTATGGGATCTCACCCTAAGGCTTAGTTCTCCTAACTACCCCCCTACACCTTGGGTTTTATTATAAATAGTGGGCCCAAACCATCATTCCTTCTCTCTCTCAACTTATGTCCAAAGCACAAAAACTATGCCAAAATACATACAGAAGCATAAAAAGTAGATCTAAACTTGCACATCAGTATTACAATACCTGAGGAACCTCTCCATTGAATAATTTATATAGAATAGTACTCTAAGTCTGATTCGCCCCTCGCCTCACAAATTCGAAACCAGTTTGTCCCCCGGGGGGAGAAGTGGGTCTACAAGCCCCAAATCAGCTCATATTTAGGAGGTAAGCTTAAAATTGTAATTTTATGAGCTCCTACATCATTTATTTTAGTTTTTATTATTTTTTTTTATAGTCGATTTGTCTTTCTTAATACGGTGTTTGACTAAGGCAAGCCCCCCAATAAACTAACCCCTTTTTGCAGGTTTATCCTAGAACCAAGGAGGGAAACAAAAAACAACTACAACCTTGTAGTGGTACGCAAGCCCATATATATTCAGGAACCCAAAAGAAGACATGAGGCCTATTGTAACATTTGTAAAAAAGAAAGGAAAAAGGGGAATTCTCCCTATTTGTAACCTATAAAAATCTTATCATGAATAAAATACATTGTTCTGAATAGAATGTGTCTTTAATATGTTGTTGGATCAAATGTCCTCTTTTGCCCATTTCAGGGGGTTATCACACAAATCCACATAAACATGTGAATGTCTACCATTTTCCTCTTACTTGGTTTAACTAGTAATAATCTCCATGAATTAGATAAATTTCAATGTTTCCCTCTAATATCGCTCTCATATTAAATTACCAAGTGAAATGCATGAATCATTTATTCCATCTAGTTTTTAAGGATACACTATATCAAATCGACACAATTATTAATTCACTTGGTAAATATTTAAAACTTATCATGGGATAACTTCAAATCCTGATATTACTCTAATTTCCTTCTATGATCATTTGAAGTCAAGTATTAAATTATATACACATCCTCTCAAGGAGTGATATAATCAAATTACAATTGATCTCAATAAAAATAATTTTCAATTATGAGGCCTTTCATTAAAGAGGCCCTTGTTACAACATGTGTACATAATCAATAGGAGTTGACTAGTTCCAACTTTCACTTGGTTCCATTCGAGCCACCAGTACTAGATTGTAGATATTTTCAAGATCAGGACAACCCATTCATGTATATGAAATAAATTCTAGACAAATAATAACATGTAATAATTCTTCATTGTATGCAACTAAACATAATGCATTATCCATAAAGTAATTGTCTAAATCATTCCGCCATTCAAAAGAAGGAAATACCATACTTTCATAAGATTGAAAATCACATTTTCATCTCATATCTTTCTTCACAAAGATATGCCTTTGAAACTAGTATTATTACAATCAACTATTACTAGTCTAAAATAATGTCATAAATTAATTCATAAATGATATCCCTTTCATGCATATGTCAATTAAACATATCATATGTTCACGAGTATCTCCTATTTCTCCAAAAAATATAGAATTTAAACAAGTCATACTTTTACAAGTATCTCATGTTTCTTCAAAAATAAATAGCATTTAAATCATTCTTTCACAAGTATCTCATATTTCTTAAACAAATATAGCATTTAAAGAAACCATACTTTTACAAGTATCTCATATTTCTTCAAAAAAAATAGCATTTAAACAAATCATACTTTCACAAGTATCTCATATTTCTTCAAACAAAAATAATATTTAAACAAACCATACTTTCACAAGTATCTCATATTTCTTCAAACAAAAATATCATTTAAACAAATCATACTTTCAAAAGTATCTCATATTTATTCAAACAAAAATAGTATTTAAATAAATCATAATTTCACAAGTACCTCATATTTCTTCAAACATAAATAACATTTAAACTAATGGATTCAATTGTAGATCTACAAATCCTTCCAAGGGTTTAGTCTACTACAAGATCAACAACTAGTTTTTTTCTACAATCCATCATTATGGTTTCACTATAGCAAATGTATTTTCTAATTTGTCTTGTAGTATAAATTTCTTCCCCAAATTGGGCTACCAAGTTATCTCAAGATCAATAAACATGATCAACCTATAGTTCCATGAGTTTGGCTACAATATCTCTTGGAATCTATCAACAAGATTACTCAAGTTTAACCACAGTTCCAATCGTAATCTATCACACAATATTACACTATAGGTTTCCTCACTTGGTCCTTAAATCATTTTGAAAACCACTATAGGTACATGATATTAACAAAATAAGATTTATTTATTAATCTCTTGTCAAGGATAGACCATAGTTATTTAAAGGGTATTGTTTAGTCTAATCAACAAGACTAATATCCCTACAAATTTATGCTATGGCCTATCAATAATAATTGTCATAATTTCTTACCTAAGTTTCTACTTTAGGTTCTCAAATTACATTGTTTACGTAATTTTTCTTGTATTCATTTTGTTATTTTAACTAAGTCATTTCTCTATAACTCTTCAAAGTTAAAATTGGCATAACAAAAGGGTTTAAGTTAGCAACATTAATATATACCCTTTCTTTGATTCCCAAATAGGCTTGAAATTAAGATAACCACCCATAAATAGATAATAGTGAGTGGTTCTACAATCCAAATAGGTCGAGCGACCAAACACTAAAGTGAGCCATGTAGGAGGTCAACAACCAAACCATGGTCATACAACAGGGTTAAGCCATTTGAAGTATCCTTAATAGCCACCATTGGATACCATATGACCACAAACTATGGTTACCTATTAATTAGTGGGTGAATCTAATTAAGTCCATCCATATGCCTCTATGGAAACCATGTGGGATTTCAAGCCCAAATAGATTTATAAATCCATAAAGGAAACTGTGAAGTGATGGAGATGGAATTGGGCTTAACATTTAACACTACAAGGATTGATAAGAGCTTGTACATACTAATAGCAAAATAAGAAACCAAGGGGGAACAATTCAACTCTTTGGAGGGAATTAACAAATCATCTATGAGGTAGGTGACTAGTACACCAAGATTTGTTATAGGATTACCCCCATAGTGGTTTTTGGTTGTTTATTCTTGCCATAGAAGGTTACATTCCCGATGGATTCATGCCATACCCTATGAATCCACATTGGTACAATTCACACCATCATCCTGATCATGGGTAAATTGATTTATTAAATTGGTCGAGACAAGTCGGCTAGACATTAATATTACGTTAGTTATTGAAGCTCATCAACATTCCCACTTTTTGAAGTTTGATTCAATCCATTGAATGAGAGGGGATGAGATTTTTGATTAGTTATTTTTTATTATTAAATACGAGTTTTGACAAGAACTCAAAACTTGATTACATTGAAAAGGAGAAAGATGAAACTAGCTACAAGAAACAAAGAGACTAAAAGAGGGATCATAGTCCCAAATGAGGATGCCTTGAATCAACATTTAAAAGGAAACTAGGGCAACATAAAGGATACCCTTAAACACCATAAAAAAATAAATAAAGGGTGACAGAGAGGATGCCCATTAATAAAACTCTTCAACATGAAAGGAAGCCCTAAGCTTCATCATCAAGTTCAACACTGACATCCTGGAGCTCGTCATTTGAATCATCCAAGTCATCATACTTATCAACATATTTTTTATCCTTAGAGGCAATAGAAACCTTAAGAACCTTCTTGACATCATTCCCAATAGAGACCTTGCCAACATTCTCAAAAAAAGGCTTCTTTAAGAAGAGTAGGTTGAGAGCATTATGGAGATCAACGATTTGAGACATGAAATTGGAGACAGAGTTGATGATGAATTGTTTTAGACATTGATTAGGGGCATCCTTATCATCATACTCAAATTTTATTATTAAGTATTTATTTTCTTGTGTCATTTTCTATAGGTGCATAGAGAATCTAGCAAATTTTGGCTTGGGGGATTCACTTTGAATATTTTTCTTCAATTGATGAATAGTCTCAATAGCTGCCCTCTTTTTAGCTGATAGAGCAGGAGATCAAGAGGAAGGAGGAGTGGACTAGGAAATACTGTACTGAGCATGGTTGGGTTTAGCTTGAGGGACGGAGGAAATTATGACACCTTGAGGGCAATGAATCAACCAATGCCTATACAAGACCTTACAAAAGCCATGATGAGAAGGCATATCATTACTATTTTTCTGGTGAATGTTCTCCAAAGTGTAACTGATGGAATTGAAGAGGAATTGGGAAATTTTCACCTTGTTAACATCACAAAAATGGTTAAAGAAAGCAAATCAAAATTTGCATAAAACCTTATCAAGGTAATCCATAGTAATGAACTCCATAATGGGTTTCATGACATTATTCCAATGTGATTGGAGTTTCGCTCGATGCATACCCATATGTGCCTTTTTGCACAGATCCTTGTCTTTGATTTATTTGAGTTCAGTATCCTAGTTGTGCGTTTTATGGTGAATAGACCTCCCTTTCACCTGCTGTCTTGAAAACTCATCTAGAGTCTTGATGTCGACTTCAAAGGTTTTGTCATAGATTGTAACCTTTCCATTACCCTAGGTACTCAAAAAAGTGAAAGTAATTTCAAAATCACCTCCATTAAAACTTTTGAAGAAAGGGAGAAATCCCTTGTCAGTGAGGATAGCTTCGGTAATGGTGTCCATGATGAATGAGGAAGGCTCGAAGAAACTCGTGTTGGTAAGACAATAGAGGCCCTGAGAAAGAAAATGGAGAAGGAGATAATGGAAGTGAAATGGACAAGGAGTGATATAAAAATAAGTAACCTTAGGTTTATTTTTGGAAATAATGGGATTTCCTTCTTGTCTGTGGTGTTGAAAGAAATGGGGAAAGGTAAGTTTGCACATTTCGAGATGATCATGATAGATCGTGCTTGAAACATCTTGAATATGGAGCATGTGAATGGCCAACCCAACCTCCCACATGATGAAAAAAGTGTACTAGTAGAAGAGATCAATGATGATGGCATGAAGGAAAAGGGAAACATGGTTAGAAGTTGGAGGGTATGGGAAAATAGGAATGAGGGATATGGATGACCCGACGGTGATGAGGTGTAAAAAAATAATTTCACTGGGAGATATGAGAGATCGAAACACAAGAAAGTAGTGGCCAACATGGCAAGGGAGAGTGACGAGGCAAGCAAGGTCAAAAAATCCAAAAAGGAAAGCTTCTTGAAAATCAATGAAGAGAAAATTAATGCTAAAAAAACCAAAAAAGTCAGATATTCCACATAACGAGGTTACGTGGGAATTAGTGAAAATAGAAACTGCATCACTCATTTGTTCCATTTATGAAAATTTTGTGTTACTCCACAATAGCGATTAATTCATGGGGAAGGCCACTTGTCCATGTCACCAAGCTTATGGAATGGGAACCAATGTTTGTAAGCTTATCAGCGGCCTTTTTGCTTTCCCTAAAAGCATGTTGAAAAATAATCTTTTATAAATTTTGAATTAGAGATCTGGATTCGTCTATACAATCCTTGATCCTCCATGAAGGATTTCTAGAATTCTTTAGATAGTTTATGGTATTTAATGAATCCCATTCAACCATGAGTCTATCTAAAAGTTCTTTGGCTAGAGTTATACCTCTCCACAAAGCTCTGGCTTTGGTAACCTTATTAGTTTGAATTTCCAAAAATTCCACATAAGTAAGGATAAATCTACCATTTCTATCCTTAAGGATACCCCAGTACTAGCTAATCTAGGGTTGCCCTTAGAAGCACCATCAAAATTTAACTTGAACCAACCTAAATAAGGAGAAGTCCACTTGGATTGGACCCTTAGGTTAGAGGGGTGATCTAGGTGATTATTCATGATGGAAAGGTTTAGAGAAAGGATCAAGGAGGTCTCTAATAAAGAGGTAGGAAGGGATGAAAGAGGATAGAGTGAAGCATTCTCTATAGCAAAGGAAATTATTTTGTTCAAAACACAGTCTAGGATTAACAACTTGTTAGAGAAAACTCTACAATTTCTTTCCAACCAGACTTGCCATAGAAAATGATGAAGGTAAACTTACCATACGAACTTAAGGTGAGAATTACGAAAAGAATTTGGCCATTGGATAAAAAGATAAATAATGGAGCAAGGTTCAACCCAAAGGATGTGGAAAAGGTTGAATAACTTATTGAGAATGGATGAAGAGAATGGGCATGAAATAAAAAGGTGATGAGGGGAATTCCAATACGATAAGCATAGATAAAATCTATTAGGAATGACCATGCATCTTTTAATAAGGTTGTCTATGGTGAGGATTTTTTCTTGAATGACCACCCAATAAAACATAGATATTTTAGGAATGAGGAATTTAGGCTAGATAAGGTTGTAAGGAAGTAAGAGATCTTTATGAATTAGAAGTAGCTTGTAAGCAGACTTGACAGAGAACTACCTACTTTCTATGAATTCCCCAAAAATATGATCTCTAGGACTCCCTGAGGGAATTAACGTGGAACTTATAAGTAATTTCAGTTATTTTTATTCCTTAGGATGGGACATGCTTCTGATAATATTCCTCTCTTTATATTATTATGGATACTTATAAAATTTAAGAATTTTTGACTAAAAGTGTTATCAGTATAGCCTTTCAAGACTGCTAAATTAGGATCATTTATAATTGGTTCTCCTTTGATCCATTTATCATGCCAAAATTTAATTTTGAGGTCATCTCCTAATCTCCACATTAAACTTCTTTCCACAAGGAACCTGGAATGTAGAATTGATTTTCAAAAAGTAGATCCTCTGATAGGAGTTGCAGTAGTAAGGAAGTTAGTGCCCTGCAGATATTTCTAACAATGAAAGGCAACTCACTTTCCACATTGGTAATTAAATGCCACATCTATTTGTCCATAAGAGATAAATTTAGGAGATGAAGTCTCCTTAGGCCTAATCCTCTTGACTCTTTAGATTGACAAACTTTGTCCCATGCAACTAAGTGGAAACACCGCTTATTTTTAGATCCAGACCATAAGAAATTATTTTGGATTTATTCAATATTATGATACACTCCTACTGGTACTTTGAAGATCAATAGAAAATAAATAGAAATTCTTTGAAGGGAAGCCTAGGTAAGGGTGATATTAGCAGCTTGAGACAAAAAATTTTCTTTCCAACCTGTAAATTTCTTCTGTAATCTCTCAATCATGTTATTCCACATTGAAACAGAAGTATTTTCTATAAACAAAGGAAGGCTTAGATAAGTGGTAGGAAATGATGACACTAGGAATTTGAGGATTCTGGATATTTTGATCTACCTTTTTATAGGGGTGTTGAGAAATTAAATTTTGCTTTTATGGAAATTAATTTTTTGGCCAACTACTTCTTCATACAATAGCAAAATATGTTTAATGACTTTGGCCTCAAAAATAGAAGAAAAAGTGGATATTATGGTATCATTAATGAGTTGCTAATGGGAGATAGGGGTAGTCTACAAACCAGCTTTGATACTTGATATAAGACTGAGCCTACATGTAGCTTTAATAGTCTGAACTAAGGCTTTAGCTGCTATTATAAAGAGCAAAGTAGAAATAGGATCTCCTTGTCGCAGACCTTTGCTAATTTGAAAAAAACCCATAGTAGATCCATTGAAAATCTCTAAAAACCAAGGATTTAAGATGCACCCTTTAATCAGGTTGACCCATTCAGGGTCGTAAAAATAAAGTCCCAATTGATTCTATCAAAGGCTTTGTTCATGTCAAGCTTAAACACAAAGGCAAATTTTTTAGATAGGTCAACAAAGTGAAGAGCTTCATGAATGGTTATAACCCCATAAAGGATGGATCTACCTTGGAAATAAATTCCTTGGCTAGCATCAATAATGGTAGGAAGGATATCATTCATTCTGGAAGCAATGGCTTTAGTAAGGATTTTTTACACCACATTGCAAAGGCTTATAATTTTGTAATCAGTTATGGTTTTGGATATAGGGATTTTTGGTATGAGAGCTATTAAAGTGGAATTGAAGCAGCAAGGAACAGACTTAGAGGACTAGAAATCTCTAATGGTGTAACACACATCGGGTTCCACAATATCCTAGTAAGTCTAAAAAATGAGGGGGAAAGCCATCTAGCCTAAGGGCCTTATTGGGTTGCATGGAGAACAAGATTTTATGAAATTCCTCATCATTAAAGGGATCCAAGAGTTTGGAATTGGAAATTTCTAAGATAGACCGAGGGATGTGGTATAGTATAGTTTCCAAGGCAAGGTTTGAGGATCGCCTACTGTCACCAAGAAGAGAATTGAAATACGAAACAACTTCATCCCTAATTTATATAATATATGACGTGATGGACCCATCACTTTTTATAAGTTTGTGAATTCTATTTCTCATAGTTGAAGCATGAAATAATTTTGAATTTAATTCTCCTTCTTTGAGCCATAAAGCTCTAGATTTTTGCTTCCAAAAATTTTCTTTGTAGGCAAGGATATTATGATATTCTACTAAGATACTTCTCTCTTCAGATATGATTTGCTTAGCACATTGTCTTGATTGAATATTGATCTCAATGGAGAGTAGCCTGTCCTCAATAGATTGCTTAATTTCAAATAAGTTCCCAAAGACTCATTTCATGTGCTTCAATATCCAGGCAAGCCAAAGTGAAGGACATCCCTATCCAACCTGCTGCCACCAATGTAAAATTCTATGTCTGAGGTTAGAGTGCTAAATCTACATCACCTCAAACCTGAAAGGCCTCTTGAAAGGGCAGTCCTTTAGGATATACAATAGAATAGGAATGTGATCTAATCCAATTTTGGAAAATGATAGGATATTCGCATCCCCAAATAATTGAACAACTTATTGTGATAAGAAGAATCTATTTAATTTTACTTGAATAAATTAATTTTCGGTTCTCATATTGCTCTAGGTGAATTTAGCATTCTTAAGTTTGGCATCCATAATATTATTAGAATTGAAAAAATCATGAAAGTCTTCCATACATTTTTTAGGGAATCTAGAGCAGCCCCATTTGTCTAAAGGATAAATAGGAGTGTTGAAATATCTTGCTACAATCCAAGGGACATTATTGAAAGAATTCTTGATACTACTAAGGATATCCCAAAAATGGGACCTTTCTAATAGAAAAATTGGTGCATAGATGTTGGATAAAATCCATGAAGAATTATTATCCCTGTCGTGAAGCAAAACACTTAAAATTCTTTCATTTGATTGAATCAAACTTCCATCTAATTTCCTTGGATCCCATAAACATATGAGTCCTTCTAAGGTTCCTCTACCTTGCCTAAACACAACTTATTATTTATCCCATATTTTATTAGTAGCAAAAGAAGAGTTGTGATGGTCAATTTTGGTTTCTTGCATGATGAAAATTGTTGGTTTCAACTCCCTTCTTAATGAGCTAACTACCCTCTACTTGGTTAGCCCATTAAGTCC
>JAQPPZ010011313.1:0-45747 GCA_028583015.1 Wollemia nobilis | reverse complement strand
TGCATTCAAAATTCTCAAGAGGAGTTAAACCTTAGGATACTTCCCATATTTATAGTCCAATCGTGGAATTTAGAACACGTTGGTGGCAGAGAAACGTAATTTCGAATTTAATCGAAATTGCTTTCTAAAGGGTTTAAAAACCCTTAATTAATTTTAATAAATTAAGAATAAAAAAGGTTTAAAAACATTTAAGTATTTTTAATAAATTAAAAATAATTTCTCCCTTAATTAATTAAATAATTAATTAATTAAAACCTTGAAGGGTTTTAAATAATAATTAAATAATAAAGAGAACCTCCATTGGTTTTAATAAAAACCATTTAACTTGGTTTTAATAAAAACCCTATCCAAAAACCTTATCCAATGGAATCTCTCTGGATTCTCTAAAGAGATTCTCTTGGAATATTTCACCTTTGAAGCAAACACATCCTCTTAACATTAATTCCATTTCCTTTTGACATCAATGACAACTAATAGACAAGGAGTTAAGATCTCAAACCCAAAATTGCCAACACTTCCTGATATGGAATGAGTGGTGGTAATGCTTCTTGAAATTGATCTTGGGAGAAATCGATCCAACCTATAAATCTATCTAGACTCCCACAACCAATCCCATGGAGTTCCATTTACCCCAATGATATCTAGGTCAATGGGTATCCTCCCATCTTCAGGGATACTAGGAGGCTCTCTAGGTCTACAATTGGGTGCATCCCTTATGTTTTACCCCTCAATGGGCTGATTTATGTTAAGTGTGTCATGTGAAGTTTGGAGCCTTGAATCCTCCTCATGTTTACAATATGGTTGAGGCCTTGAGGTATCCTCTTATTTATGTTCATATTGAGGCCTTGAAGCCTCTTCATGTCTACATGAAGAGGGATGTCATGAGGTCTCCTCATGTCTATGTGATGAGGGAGGTTGTGAGGCCTCTGCATGTCTATGTGATGAGGGAGGTCATGAGGCCTCCTCATACCTATGTGATGAGGGAGGTCATGAGGCATCCTTATGCCTATGTGAAGATGGAGGCCTAGAAGCCCCATCATGTCTACCATGAAAGAAACCTAAATAATATTCTCTCACTAGGGTCACTCGAGTAGTCCCCCCAAAGGTTGAGTTGTCACCCCTAAGACTTGCTAAAATTTATCCAATGACAATGTGGGTGGGCAACTCAACATCATGGTGGCTACTATGGTTGTGCAAAGCATCAGCTTTCAACTTGGTATTGGACCGAGGGTGGTTGCTCTGAGTGTATACCATGACAAATATGTATTATCTTACATAAATTTAAAACCACACAAGAAAAGCAAATAAATGTTTATCTCATTTAAGGATTAATGTGTGTTCCCTAAGTTGTTTTGTGTGTTTTGATACATTGTTTATAAAGAAGACCTTGTGTCATGTGTTTTGCTCTTGTTGGATGGTATTCTTGTGTTCAAATGGATTTCACCTGTATAATCATAGCTCAAAAACCTGGTGATGAATTCCAGGTCATATAATCCAACCTATAATGTGTGGTAATGATGTCCACATATGGTCAGGGAGCACATGTCCTCCCAATACTCACCCAGTTCACCTGTAGTCAGTGATATACCTCTCCAAAGAGAGATACATGCAAATTTTCCATAGGTTATGATGGATATTGGAACCAATATTATCCAATAATAATAGGTACATGGGATTTGAGGTATTGGGTGGAGATGAAAGCCACATCAATAATATCTACCAGTGGTTGGTCATGACCTCCAACTCATTAGCATTAAAATAATACATGGTGTGTGTGGTTCTTTTTAGATTTTTATAATGGAAAGTGATGCATCAAAGAGCACTTATGATTATTTCCCTATATACCTAAAAAGAACATTTGATTTTATAAAATGCATCTCTAACTAATATAAATTACTTTCATACAATGCAATTTCTACTTTGTGATGTAATGGCCTCTAGCTGGGCCACATGCAAGCAAACTTAAACATGCAAGAGCCTAGACCACTAGAAACTAGGGTAGACCTCAAAAATAGAGGTCCACTATTCCTAGAAGTGACTAGAGAAAGGCTAAAAAATATAAGAATCTTCAAATGTATTTTTCTTCCATATTTTCTTATGTTTCCTTAGTAAAAAAATGTGATTTTACTTGCTATTTTCTAAAAATAAATTGCAGATAGAGAAATATAAAAAATCAAGGAGTAGGACCAACCTAAAATTATCATATGATGATGAAGGGGATGCCCTCTATTACTATTTCTATGCTAGCCACTATAGATCAGAGTAGTTGCTACTGGTCACTATCTTCAACAAAGGTTTTTTCTGCTAGTCGTTGTCAATCAAAGTGGCTAAACCTACACACAGAAACACATAAAAATAATAGTGAATTGATTAAAACAAAAAAACTAGGTGGGTCCCACCATGATCACCATATGTGCAACCCTAATAAGTTTGAATATCTACTCTACTTGCTATATTATATCAAAATGAAAGACCATTAAAATACATATAACTTAGAAATGACAAATGAAATAAACATATTTTATTCATTCATGAAAATCTTGGTTACATATCAGTCCCTCTAAGGGATACCTAGTTTTGATACAATGAAATACAAGGAGAGTATGTGAAGGTGTCCCCTCACAAAGATATGGTGCACTTCCGTAGGCATCCTGATATCGCACACAAAATTGCATGAGGGATTATAGATGCCTCCTTCTCCTTCTATCATCTTGGAGGGATATTATACACTGAATTCCTTATCGGTCCTATAAATCTGTAACCTATGTGCATTGAAATAATAGAAAACTATTAGTAGTATGAACAACCTCTTTTTATGAGGCTAGATTAGAAAATATGAAAAGCATGACATGTAAGCATAATAGAATTGAAATGCAGCAAAAACTAAGCTATAAATGCATACAAAAGCACAAAAACAGTAGTGTAAATGTATTGTAGGAATGAAATCTATGCTAAAAATGAATAATAAAGCAAAAGCAATGGTAGATCTAAGATAAAACAAAGGAAATGACACCTCAGACCATGGTCTCTACTAACCAAAGTTATCGTGACTATAGGTCACTATCGAAGACAATGACCACATACTTGTAGTTTTTACCGTAAGATCTATGGATTGTGGTAATCGATCCCTTATCCAAACTAATATTCAAGGGTTGCCTATTGTGTCTGGTACACTTATTGGTGGTGAAGAATAGGTGGTGAAGAGATACACAGATGCATAGATGTAGCTCAACCAAATTATGCTTTGCTACTCCTCAAAGGGGGTATGGATTCACTCTCCAATATTCCAGGGCTTTGCTACACAAAATAATGATATTCATGGATCTATTAGATTTCTTGGTAAATTCCATATGTAGAATTACCCTATTCAGATTTGGATCTATATCTTGGCTTCTTGGAGAATCCAAGCTCCAAATTTGCATGCAACTGACCATCCTTAGGGGGAAGGATCAGTCATAAATTTGTATTGAAAGGGCAATCAGGAGGAGCTATGGGAGTTCCACATCAAAAACCACCCACAAGAAAAGTAATATAGTTATTCTGCATGATCTGGATCCATATTCATGGCTAAACTATGTTTTGGTGCTAGTCACTATCTAGAGTAGTGTCTAGACCTGGCCACTCTTAGCTTCAGCAACCAATATTGGCAATCACTTTGCTTGATAGTGACTAAGCTTGGATGGGCCAAAATTACCCTTTTTGAGTGGTTAAAACTATTTCTAACTCTTTGAAAGGTCCAAAATCATTCATATGGTCTTTTGATGTGCCCATATGATTAGTCTCCTAAACATGATATGTTTTAAGTGTCTACATAAGGATTCAGACTTCTTCATTGATCTTGTTGATTGTGTGAATCCTATCTAATGTTCTACTTCCTTTGCTTTTGTCTTCCCTTATAAATGGTTGTCTACTCTAGAACCTAATGATGTCAAGGGAGTATATGGTCAATGAGATGAGTTGGTTAGATATCTTATCTTCATAAAATTATTTGTAAAAAAATTCTTTGATATCCTGGATGATTATTTGACAAAAACCTTCTGTGCTGAGTAGTTTTTGGGGATCAACATTGAGGCGCTTCAATTGGACAATTGTATCTCTTTTTTTCTTTTTCTAGCTCTTTAACAAAGTTTTTCCATCTGGGTATTTCTACCTTGAGACTTGTAACTTTTTCATACTCTCTTAGGCATCTAAGGACCTTCCCATCCATGGTGGTCACTTGCATGGACCTAGTCTATTCGTATTTTTCCTTGTATCTCTCGTATACTAGGAATATAGTTGATATATTTCATATACATTTATTAATAGGGATTCTATCTCTTTGTTAGACTCCATTAGTTTTCCAAAATTCCTGCAACAGGTCTCTATCATTTCTTCTTTCTTCTCAATTATTTTTACCATATTTTCCTTGAATATAACTGTAAGCTTTTGAACTTGTAATGAATATTTATCCTAAGGCATCTCCTTCTAATTTATATTTACTTCACCTCATAGTTTATAATTTTTTGATTGAAATAATTCTAATTTGGATTTCTAGACCATCACTTCTTTCTCAATGGCTAGTGTAGTCTGTACATGAACTTGCACCCCATGTTTTAGTAGTGAGACTGTGTCTCCTATTATTGTTGCATCACCAATGTCAAGATATATTTGAAGTGACTATATTCGCTCAGTGGTAATTATTATGGTGGCCTTAGAAGTAGGCTATTAATTGGATGGAGGTGAATTATACACTTTTCTTTTATCTTTAATACTCATCACTCTATCTTTAATTATATCTTTGATTTGATCTTCCTCCTTAGCAGTGAATTGTGTAAAGCTTTCTGTTCTGACCCGAGTGATGCTCATATGCTCATTGGAGCCTAATATAAGTCTTTCTCTTTTCTAAGGTGGAGGTCCTACATTATCAGGTATCATTGCCTAATAATTTTTGAATATATTATTGAATCCTACGACTTGAGGTCTTTGACTCCCAATACCATATGAATCATTTTGTTTTTGGTAGATAAGATATTGTAGCATTAATACCGGGTTTTATAGGTTGACCCAAAATATTTTACAAAAATCAGCCTAGGTCTATTGATGAACATGTCCTTACTAAGGATCCTATATATGTAAAATCTGCATACAACAAAAGCCATTACATCCGGTAAGGCACATAGCCTGTTATCAAAAAGAAACTTCCCATAAAAAAATTTGGGTATACCTCGAGAAAACACACCTGCATCATAATTAAAAAAAAAGAAAACAGACATGGATCCCTTCCTTGAAACAGTGGAGAAACAAAAAGCTGTAGACACATATAGCAGAGTACTAAAAAAAACTCCCATAAGCTCTGTATTGACAGTTACTCTTAATAATTCTTTTATAATTCCTTTCTTTCATATATGACATGCTTTGGGACCATATCTCGTCTTGGCCAATCAGCCTTGGAGAAGTGAACCTATTGGCTAGATTTATGGCGATGGCTATCTGGTGGTCCAGGTGGCTCTGGTTCGAAGTGTTATATTGTCATTTATTTCTTACCTTGTGATTATCAACCAACCTCAAATTACTAAGAAAACGAGGAGCCATGTTATCTGTTACATTATTATCCCCATTAGTCTTTGTGGTATTTCCATGCAACATCCACAAATACTGACAGCTCGGATAATTTTTATTGTGAGTCCATTTCAAAAAATATGCAAGAATACTCCTAGCCTTCGAACTTACAGTGCCTTCCCTATTGGTAAATTTGACTATAATTCTTGGCATTCTTGTTGAATAATCTCCTCTACTTCGCTCAGGAAACCGTGTTTCCATTTGAAAAGTCCATCACCATCAACACCCAAATTGGCCAGCTTATCAACAATTTTGTTAGCTTCCTGAAAGACATGTTGGGATTTTCTGTTGTGTCTTCCCTAAAAAAGGATCCTAGCCTCTTCAAAAATTGTTTTAATCCTCCAAGGAGGTTTTTTCCAATTATTGAGGAGATTTATAACATGCATAGAGTCTCCTTCTATGATTAAATTGCCTTCTAAGTCTTGAGTCATTTGAAGGCCTCTCCACATAGCTCTAGCTTCAGCTTCATTGTTCATCCTTGTTCCCAAATATTAAAAAAATGCAAGAATCATATTCCCATTATGATCTCACACAATGCTACCAGTGCCTACTCTACTAGGATTGTCCTTAGCTGCTCCATAAAAATTAATCTTAAACCAACCCGTAGGAGGTGGGGACCACTTAACATTGGATCTGGGGTTGACTACCCTAGGCATAGACTCATCTAACAAGGTTAAGCTTAAATATTGAACAATCATGGTCTCCTACATATGAGGTTTATGAATATCAAAAGGGATAAGGTTCACATTCTCATTGGCAAAGGATAGGATCTTGGCAATGATAGTTTGATGATCATGGATAGACTCATTAAATACTCTATGGTTCCTTTATAACCACACCTACCAAAGATAGTGATTGAGAAAAAATTTCCACATGTATTTAAGTCTTTGGCTTGAAAAGGGGAAAGGCCACTAGACAAAAAAATTAAGTACGATGGCTGGTTTAACCCAAGAAATATTGAAGGCCTTACAAACCCCACTTAGGATAGTCAATGAAAAAGGGCACTCAAGGAAAATGTGATAAATGGTCTCCCAATTAGCCCTACAGAGATAACAACGATTAGTGATACAAATACATTTATGCATCATATTATCAATGGTTAGAATTCTTCCTTGGATAAACAGCCATAAAAAGACTACAATTTTTGGAATTAATTTTTTTATCCAAACTAAGTCCTTTTGGAGGATAAAATCCTCGTCATAAAGCAAAAGCTTGTAAGATGATTTAATAATGAACTGCCTATTTTCCATAGGAGCCTAGGTCACTTGATCTTCCTTGGGTCTCATGGGGATAAATTGTTTTCCAATAATGTTACAAATATCATTTGATTTCGCTTGAAATCCCTAAATCCTTATTTGTTTCCACTTCATTCTACCTCTATCCTCAACCATATAATTAGAGACTTTTATGCCAATGAGTTCTTCCATGATATCTCTGATTCGGGCTAAGTTAGGATATTGCGTTAGTGGTTCGTCCTTAGCCCACCTATCATTCTAGCAATTTATCCTCTCACCTTTGCCTAAAACCCATCTTAAACCTTTTTTTATGATTTTATTACAATTGAGAATTGCTTTCCAAAAAGTAGAACCTTTTATTGGAACTGAGTCACTTAGAAATTCCATATTTTGAAGATACTTTCATTTGATGATAGTTGTCCATTCATTTTCTTCACTAGAAATGAGGCACCATGCCTGCTTAGCTAGTAAATCTAAATTCATATGAGCAATTCTCCTCAGACCTAAGCCCCCATTTTACCTGGGCCTGCACACTTTGGTCCATCCTACAAGGTGTATCCTTTTTTTCTCCTCTGATCCAATCCATAAATTTTTTTTTTGGATTTTCTCAATATTTTGGAAAACCTTCATAGGGGCTTTGAAAACGAAGAGGAAATAGATTGGAATGCGCTGCTTCTCCCCCTATCGGCTGTAAAAATGCGACATGTCATGATTTCGTGACATGTCACGAAATCGCGCCTCCTGCTAGCGGCCATACAACTTTTCTCCAACATGTCGCGATTTCAATATCCAGGACTTCGATTTTTATCCCTCTAGCAGAATGCTTACAATTTTCCTTTTCACCTGAGCCTTGCTTAGATTTAACCTCATCAATGTGCAATGTCCAAACATCATTGTTGTGATTGATTAGGGCTGTAACTGTTCTCACTTCCTCAGTTGCCAAATTATAAACTCCAATATCTGCATCAACATAGTTTATAGCCTTATCTTTGATATTATGTTCAGAAGTTGCAGGCTTATGTTGAGACAGTTCATCAATTCCAAGTTGGCTGACCACATTCATTTTTACTATCTTTTCCTCCTTTTCTTGAAATCCAACGAGTGGTCCAGAGTAAGCCTCAATCAAGTTAACCTTCTGTTCAACAATCTGAGGCAGTTCATAGAGGGTGATGTCAACTTTAAGTTCTCTCATATCCTCAATGATGTTATCCTCCTTAGTTGCTTCTACATAGTGATATTGAATCTCACTTTCATCATCCTCTGATGAGGAAGGATCATTGTTAGATTCTGGACTCTCACATTTCAAGTCATAACTATCCATTTTGAACTGTTGAAAAGTAACAGAATCTGAAACCCTGGTTGTACTATTTTTGGGTGAACTAGAAATATCAATATTTCTTTGATCTCTAGGAAAATTTAACTCACCAGGAAAAACTTCAGATTTGGGTGGTTCCAGATCACAACTGTTCAGTTCAAGCACCTACACTTTGAATTTGTCAAAACTTTTCTCTATTTTTTGCACATGCTGAGTGGATGTCACAGTTAACGGAGTCTCTTTGGGTAGAGCATGACATGTTGGCACTAACTCATGATGTGGAATGGGGTCTGGAACAGGCATGTTCTATGTAACATAGGCCATCAAAGGACTGCTCAGAATTTGAGGCCCTAATTGTCTCTCAAGAATTAAGGCTTCTTTATAAGCCCCTGCCAGGGTTGTGATATTGATGTCTCTCTTGAGGAAAATAGAGGTCGTCGAATCCAATGCATTCTTGTAGATTTATAAGGCCAGATTTGCATTTGGGATGTAATGACCAGTCATTCTACCGTAAGCTCTTTGGAACCTCATATTGAAAGACCTGACAGTTTCTCCCGACTCTTTCTTGATGCTGGAAAATTGTTGGTATAACACACTGGGGTCTATCACTTTCCCAAATTATGATATAAAAGCTTTCTCTAGGTAATCCCAGCTAGTAATGGAATTGCTGGTGAGGTTTAAAAACCAGTCATAAGCTCCCTCCTAGAGAGTGAATAGGAAAAATATGCATGCAACATCTTCATGCTGTATATTCAATAACTTCAGTGCATTCTTGAATGCAATTAAGTGTTCCTCTGCAGTTCTTGTCCCATCATGTTTATACCTGGGGAGATATCTTTCCGGGCTTCTGGGCAGGTCATGGGCTATACCCGGGATGTTCAAAGCAGTGGGGCCTAACCAATTTGCCATTATTACTTGGCTAACAGTGATATTCTGAGTTGTGATTGGATAACTGCCAGTGGAGATAAAACTGTTCTGAACTTGAGGTCTTCTCTGGCAATTTTAAAAATTGTACTGACAACTTTCAAAAAAAATACTGACAATTTACAAAATTGTCCGGAGTTCACTGTGGGTCCTTCAAATGTTGCTGTTAGGTCCTTACAATACTTGAACTGAGTTCAACAGCCCTCCTTCTAGCGCCAATTAGGTGTTGGCTAAGGAGGAGGGAAAAATATTCAAAAGATAAAATACCAGACTCAGCACATACAATACAGTATTTGTCAAGCACCACATACAGTCAGATTTCTCAACTATAGTGCACTAAGAACATATGTTCTAAGCCCTCCTTCTAGCATCAATTAGGTTGTTGGTTCGGCTTTCATGCACACCCCGGGAAAGGATGAAGCAAGGAAGCTCCGGAGACACCCACGGGATGGATCCCACTCGCTTTAGGATCTAGCTGGTTATCCAAGGTGCGAGTTACAGAGTTGGGTCGAATGGCAATTCACTCTTTTCCACTTTTGGAATAGATTTCAATATGGACTTCTCTGTTACCTTACAGGGGGTTCTTGAACTTGTTCAATAGTTGCAAAAGTTGATCAGATTTAACTTGAATTCTTGATCTAGCTCTCATGGGTCAGCAGATTTAAATAAAAGACAAACAAAGAAAATAAAAATGGATCATTCATCGAAAACAAAGAGAGGGTAGGGTAAGGCAGAAAGAGAAGTTTATCAAACATCAACTGTAAAACCCTAAACTGTCAATTTTATCTATGCTACTAGCTTCACAATAGAACAAATCAAAGAAGAAAGTGTCCAGTCAGTCTAAGATCACTTTCAACTAAGAGCACAAGGCAGAGTGAAACAAATCTAGCAGAAAATTATAAATCCAAGGGCAATTGGTTAAAACTGGTATCTTTCATCGGAAGCCTAGCTCGCACAGTGAAGACAGAGCAATTAGAACAAACTTAACCTCAAATCTATAATTTCCCCTAGCAGACAATAGAACAACTGAAGCCTAACAACATATTTAATCTTGATAATACAGATTCATAGCATATATCTAACAAACTTTAAATGGAACGGATAACAAAAGAAGATACACTTATCACACTCTGCAAAAGATTAGGCTCCTGGCCATGCTATCATAGAAAAGCTAAAGCACATCAACTCCAAGTCCAGAAACAAAGGATTTCACAAGATTTGCAAGAAATTGCTTATAAGCCTTTTATTTCTAAGTCTCCGCCTCCCGCAATTACATTGAGAAGAAGTATTTATAGACTCAGGACAGACCCTGATCTTTTCAAAAATATCTTCTTCTCATAACTGCAAATATTATCACATCTAAACCCTAGGACCCGGGTTTTACAATAAAAAGTCATTTAAAATCAAAGTCCAGATAGAACTTAACCCTTCTGCAAATCTGTGCAGTTAGCTGCCATAAATGGAGAAGATAAAATCTAAATCCACTTGCATTCATCCATGCACTGCAAATAAATGCCTCCATTAATTTTGTTGGTGAGCCGGATGAGTCACCACTTCTCCATCAATTTGATCTCCGCAAAGCCATCCCGAGTTGAAATTATCTCCATGCTATCAATTATGTCATAAATTTGCTATTGAATGCTTTTACCGGCTTCTTTTCCTCTAGCATGGCGGTCCTTGACTAAATCTGCACTTTAACTTTGTCTTTATGGCCTTTCTCGGTTGTCCCGCAAGTGCCAGATGGAATCCTGCATGAAAGACAAAAAGATTATATTAGCACTTTAAAATCATTAAAATCAAAGCTTAAAGCATTAAAATCAGATTAAAAACCGCAAAATAAGCTTGCATGTCGGCCTCTGCTTGTCTGCCTCATGCTTTGACACGTGTCGCTACCCCAGGATGCCTTCCGTTTCCCGCTGGAATGCACTTCTGGCCTTGTGAGGACTTTCTCTCTCCTACCGCGATTCTGCGACATGTCGCGAAATCGCGACGTTCCCAGCGCTGCGCTGCTTCTCCCCCTGTCGGCCGCGAAAATGCGACATGTCACGATTTCGCGACATGTCACGAAATCGCGCCTCCTGCTAGCGACCGTACAACTTTGCTCCAGCATGTCGCGATTTCGTGACATGCTTGTCTTGCAAGACTTCCTCAAAACGTGCAGCGCGTCGCTACCATTTTCACCCTTCGACTTCGAAACATGCAGCGCATCGCTGCCACTTTTCACCCCTGATTTTGAAACATGCAGCGCATCGCTGCAAGCTCCAGCCCACGATTTTGAGACATGCAGCGCATCGCTGCAGCTTTTAGACTCTGATTTCGAAACATGCAGCGCATCGCTGCAAGCTCCAGCCCACGATTTTGAAACATGCAGCGCATCGCTACAAGCTCCAGCCCACGATTTTGAAGCACGCAGCGCATCGCTGCAACTTTTGGACTTGGCCACTTTTTCATTTATCCTCAGCGAAAATGGGACACGTCGTGATTTCGTGACATGTCGCCAAATCGCGCTCCTCCGTACAACCTTCTTCTCTCTATCGTCACGATTTCGCATCTTTCCTTGCTTGGCCTTCTTCCCTTGTCGCGATTTCGTGACATTTTTCTCCCCGGATTTCTCTCTCCTCATCCTGCAGCGATTTCGCGACACTTTCCAAAAATGGAAATGTCGCGATATCGCGACACTTCCAAAAATGGAAAGTGTCGCGATTTCGCTACACATTTGCGACTTAGCCGATTTTTCTCCTTTCCAGTCACGAAAATGCGACATGTCGCGATTTCGCGACATGTCGCGAAATCGCGCTGGTCCGTACTGATCTCTTCTCTCTCCTCCGACAGACAGCGATTTTGCGACACCTTCCAAAAATGGAAACGTCGCGATATCGCGACACTTCCAAAAATGGAAAGCGTCGCGATTTCGCGACGCATCGTACCATTATGCCTTCTCTCTCCAGATTTGTCGCGATTTCGCGACATGTCACGAAATCGCGCCTGTTTTCTTACTTGGCCGATTTTTATGCATTTTCTCTCTCCTATCGTGAAAATGCGACATGTCACAAAATCGCGCTGTTTCGTACGTTCTGCTTCTCTCTCCTCCGGTCGGTAGCGATTTCGCGATGGTTTCCATAAATGGAAACGTCGCGATATCGCGACACTTCCAAAAATGGAAAGTGTCGCGATTTCGCTACACAAAAATGACTTAGCTGCATTTGTATTTTCTTGTCGCGATATCGCGACATTTCTAAAAATGGAAGTGTCGCGATATCGCGACACTACCAAAAATGGAAAGTTTGATTTTTCAGTGAATTATGCAACTGTTTTCTGGATTTTCTCGGTACCGGTGCAGGATTTGGCTTAAGCATGAATGATTTCTAGCATGTAAAAGTTAAGCTTAAGAAAACACAGGCTAGAAAGACAGGAAAAACACAACTTAAAAAGGAAACAAGCAAAACTGGATTTAAAACTGGAAAGGATCAAGAGGGTCCCTGCTGCAAAAATGAAAGTTCAGAATTTTCTAAGGATGGAATCTCATTTTTCAGTGGGGGTGTGTTGCTTCTCAACAAATGGCGATATCTGCGGGTAAAATAGTAGCACTATTTTAGAACCCAAGACTCTGGTTTCAAAACAAAAAGACCATGCATCATGCCTTGCCACAGACATTCTTCACAATAAATTGACTGCTAACTGCCAGCTGTTAAAATTTCCCAAGGACATACTAGGCTGAATTACTTCAAGGAAGATTTCTGATGTGCAATTACAAGGGTATAGAACTTTCTTCAGGATGACTGAATTGAATGATAAACTTGGATTAATCAACTTTTCTAGATTGTAAAAGGGGAAACCGAGTAGAGCTCTGTTTACTAGTTTAGCCTTTTACAGCCTAGACAGAGTTACCCTTTAGATTTACACGACCCAATTTACAACTGTAGGGCAGAATCTAATATTGGCTGCCTCTTTTAATATATAACTCTTTTTTTCTCTTTTTTTTTTTTTTTATATCTCTCCCTCTGAAATATATCAATATCTGAGATGCTTTTAGGGAAATCACAATTTTCTTTTAACATTTGATCAATCTGGAATTGATCAATCCGGAACTGCTTCAGTCTAGGCAATGATAGCCTCTGTGGATACCCAAATAATTACATGGCATAGTCCCCTCTCATAACCAGCTTTTCTTGGATTCCCCGGGAGTTCCTCCAACTAAACAGCATAGCAATTTTTCTATCATTAAAACAACTGTGGCAAGTAAGACACAAGATCCAATCATCTCTCTACCTTTGTCCTGAATAACAAAATAGCTCTACTGTTCAGAGTAAGCAGACTATCTCAATTGGAATGGTGATGACCATGAACACTGGATTGAGGCTGGATTGATCAGCTTAGAATAAACAATTTTTAGCAGGCTGACTATCCCATTGATTGCTCAGGCAGAGGTTAAAGAACAAATTTTTTAGAAGCCAAAGGACTTTGTACAGACTCCCAAGGACAGGCACAGGCTTTAAAGCAAAATAGAATAAAAACTGCACAGACTGCAAATAAAACTGCACAAGCAACTAAGACTAAAACTAAAACTGAAAACTGTACAGACAGCAAAGAAAAAGAAATGCAGGGAAGAAAATAAAAACTGAACAGGGAATAAAAGAAATAAACTAAAAGAACTGAAGCAAAGCAACTAAAACTGCTGAACTGCAGCAAAGCTAAACTGCAACAGCACTGAAATAAACTAAAGCAACTAAAATAAATTAAACTGCAACTGTACAGACAACAAAGAAAAAGAACTGCAAGGAAGAAAAGACTGTACAGACTAAAATAAAAGCAAGCTAAAATAAAAAGACAAAGAAAGGAAATAAAAAGCACTGACAAAAGAAATAAACTGCACAAGCTAAAACTGAAAAACAATTAAAGAAAACTAAAAAACTGCAACTGTACAGACATTTAAAAATAAAACTGCACTGACAAAGAAATAAAACTAAAACAAAAGACTTACTTACAATGCATACATATGTTACAACTTCCCTTCATACTCAAAAAATGCAGCAGTTGGGAAAGCAGAGAAATGGTGCCTTAAAAAAAATTGGACCATGTACAAGTAACTTAGAAAAATTACCTTTCAGGTCCTGTTGACGAAATGCACTCCGCATCGTGCTTCAAAAATTTGCTATCTAGGAAAGACTTGTGTTTACTGTCTTCTCTGTCCCATTTGAAAAACAAATCTGCAACTCCTTCAAATTAAACAAATCATATAATAACAAATCATATGATAACATGTTCATGCTTCTAATTGAAGGGTTTGCAGAGTTCTTTCAAAAGGACTCGAATGTAAAAAACCCCCGAGGATCAAATACCTTAAAATCTTGACGGACCCGCGACCACCACATCTTCAAAATTATGTGACAATTGAAAGAAATCATGTTTTATTTGTATGCCCTGGTTCTTAACAACTTGAACATTTTGTGGTTGCTGTACTGCTTCAATATCCAGGACTTCAATTTTTATCCCTCTAGCAGAATGCTTACAATTTTCCTTTTCACCTGAGCCTTGCTTAGATTTAACCTCATCAATGTGCAATGTCCAAACATCATTGTTGTGATTGATTAGGGCTGTAACTGTTCTCACTTCCTCAGTTGCCAAATTATAAACTCCAATATCTGCATCAACACAGTTTATAGCCTTATCTTTGATATTATGTTCAGAAGTTGCAGGCTTATGTTGAGACAGTTCATCAATTCCAAGTTGGCTGACCACATTCATTTTTACTATCTTTTCCTCCTTTTCTTGAAATCCAACAGGTGGTCCAGAGTAAGCCTCAATCAAGTTAACCTTCTGTTCAACAATCTGAGGCAGTTCATAGAGGGTGATGTCAGCTTTAAGTTCCCTCATATCCTCAATGATGTTATCCTCCTCAGTTACTTCTGCATAGTGATATTGAATCTCACTTTCATCATCCTCTGATGAGGAAGGATCATTGTTAGATTCTGGACTCTGACATTTCAAGTCATAACTGTCCATTTTGAACTGTTGAAAAGTAACAGAATCTGAAACCCTGGTTGTACTATTTTTGGGTGAACTAGAAATATCAATATTTCTTTGATCTCTAGGAAAATTTAACTCACCAGGAAAAACTTCAGATTTGGGTGGTTCCAGATCACAACTGTTCAGTTCAAGCACCTACACTTTGAATTTGTCAAAACTTTTCTCTGTATTTTGCACATGTTGAGTGGATGTCACAGTTAACGGAGTCTCCTTGGGTAGAGCATGACATGTTGGCACTAACTCATGATGTGGAATGGGGTCTGGAATAGGCATGTTCTGTGTAACATAGGCCATCAAAGGACTGCTCAGAATTTGAGGCCCTAACTGTCTCTCAAGAATTAAGGCTTCTTTATAAGCCCCTGCCAGGGTTGTGATATTGATGTCTCTCTTGAGGAAAATAGAGGTCACTGAATCCAATGCATTCTTGTAGATTTCTAAGGCCAGATTTGCATTTGGGATGTAATGACCAATCATTCTACCGTAAGCTCTTTGGAACCTCATATTGAAAGACCTGACAGTTTCTCCCGACTCTTTCTTGATGCTGGAAAATTGTTGGTATAACACATTGGGGTCTATCACTTCCCCAAATTGTGATATAAAAGCTTTCTCTAGGTCATCCCAACTAGTAATGGAATTGCTGGTGAGGTTTAAAAACCAGTCATAAGCTCCCTCCTGGAGAGTGAACGGGAACAATCTGCAGGCAACATCTTCATGTTGTATATTCAATAACTTCAGTGCATTCTTGAATGCAATTAAGTGTTCCTCTGCAGTTCTTGTCCCATCATGTTTATACCTGGGGAGATATCTTTTCGGGCTTCTGGGTAGGTCATGGGCTATAACCGGGATGTTCAAAGCAGTGGGGCCTAACCAATTTGCCATTATTACTTGGCTAACAGTGATATTCTGAGTTGTGATTGGATAACTGCCAGTGGAGATAAAACTGTTCTGAACTTGAGGTCTTCTCTGGCAATTTTAAAAACTGTACTGACAACTTTCAAAAAAAATACTGACAATTTACAAAATTGTCCGGAGTTCACTGTGGGTCCTTCAAATGTTGTTGTTAGGTCCTTACAATACTTGAACTGAGTTCAACAACCCTCCTTCTAGCGCCAATTAGGTGTTGGCTGAGGAGGAGGGAAAAAGATTCAAAAGATAAAATACCAGACTCAGCACATACAATACAATATTTGTCAAGCACCACATACAGTCAGATTTCTCAACTCAAGTGCACTAAGAACATATGTTCTCGGCCCTCCTTCTAGCGCCAATTAGGTTGTTGGTCCGGCTTTCATGCACACCCCGGGAAAGGATGAAGCAAGGAAGCTCCGGAGACACCCACGGGACGGATCCCACTCACTTTAGGATCTAGCTGGTTATCCAAGGTGCGAGTTACCGAGTTGGGTCGAATGGCAATTCACTCTTTTCCACTTCTGGAATAGATTTCAATATTGATCGCTTCTGTTACCTTACGGGGGGTTCTTGAACTTGTTCAGTAGTTGCAAAAGTTGTTTATCAGATTTAACTTGAATTCTTGATCTAGCTCTCATGGGTCAGCAAATTTAAATAAAAGACAAACAAAGAAAATAAAAATGGATCATTCACCGAAAATAAAGAGAGGGTAGGGTAAGGCAGAAAGAGAAGTTTATCAAACATCAACTGTAAAACCCTAAACTATCAATTTTATCTATGCTACTAGCTTCACAACAGAACAAATCAAAGAAGAAAGTGTCCAGTCAGTCTAAGATCACTTTCAACTAAGAGCACAAGGCAGAGTGAAACGGATCTAGCAGAAAATTATAAATCCAAGGGCAGCTGGTTAAAACTGGTATCTTTCATCGATAGCCTAGCTCGCACAGTGAAGACAGAGCAATTAGAACAAACTTAACCTCAAATCTATAATTTCCCCTAGCAGACAATAGAACAACTGAAGCCTAACAACATATTTAAACTTGATAATACAGATTCACAGCATATATCTAACAAACTTTAAATGGAACGGATAACAAAAGAAGATACACTTATCACACTCTGCAAAAGATTAGGCTCCTGGCCATGCTATCACAGAAAAGCTAAAGCACATCAACTCCAAGTCCAGAAACAAAGGATTTCACAAGATTTGCAAGAAATTGCTTATAAGCCTTTTATTTCTAAGTCTCCGCCTCCCGCAATTACATTGAGAAGAAGTATTTATAGACTCAAGACAAACCCTGATCTTTTCAGAAATATCTTCTTCTCATAACTCCAAATATTATCACATCTAAACCCTAGGACCCGGGTTTTACAATAAAAAGCCATTTAAAATCAAAGTCCAGATAGAACTTAACCCTTCGGCAAATCTGTGCAGTTAGCTGCCATAAATGGAGAAGATAAAATCTAAATCCACTTGCATTCATCCACAACTGCAAATAAATGCCTCCATTAATTTCTGTTGGTGAGCCGGATGAGTCACCACTTCTCCATCAATTTGATCTCCGCAAAGCCATCCCGAGTTGAAATTATCTCCATGCTATCAATTCTGTCATAAATTTGCTATTGAATGCTTTTACCGGCTTCTTTTCCTCTAGCATGGCGGTCCTTGACTAAATCTGCACTTTAACTTTGTCTTTATGGCCTTTCTCGGTTGTCCCGCAAGTGCCAGATGGAATCCTGCATGAAAGACAAAAAGATTATATTAGCACTTTAAAATCATTAAAATCAAAGCTTAAAGCATTAAAATCAGATTAAAAACCGCAAAATAAGCTTGCATGTCGGCTTCTGCTTGTCTGCCTCACGCTTTGACACGTGTCGCTACCCCAGGATGCCTTCCGTTTCCCGCTGGAATGCACTTTTGGCCTTGTGAGGACTTTCTCTCTCCTATCGCGATTCTGCGACATGTCGCGATTTCGCGACATGTCATGAAATCGTGACGTTCCCAGTGCTGCGCTGCTTCTCCCCCTGTCGGCCGTGAAAATGCGACATGTCACGATTTCATGACATGTCGAAATCGTGCCTCCTGCTAGCGGCCGTACAACTTTGCTCCAGCATGTCGCGATTTCGCGACATGCTTGTCTTGCAAGACTTTCTCAAAACGTGCAGCGCGTCGCTGCCATTTTCACCCTTCGACTTCGAAACATGCAGCGCATCGCTGCCACTTTTCACCCCCGATTTTGAAACATGCAGCGCATCGCTGCAAGCTCCAGCCCACGATTTTGAGACATGCAGCGCATCGCTGCAGCTTTTAGACTCTGATTTTGAAACATGCAGCGCATCGCTGCAAGCTCCAGCCCGCGATTTTGAAACATGCAGCGCATCGCTGCAAGCTCCAGCCCACGATTTTGAAGCACGCAGCGCATCGCTGCAACTTTTGGACTTGGCCACTTTTTCATTTATCCTCAGCGAAAATGGGACACGTCGCGATTTCGCGACATGTCGCCAAATTGCGCTCCTCCGTACAACCTTCTTCTCTCTGTCGTGAAATCGCGACGTCGCGATTTTGCGCATCTTTCCTTGCTTGGCCTTCTTCCCTTGTCGCGATTTCGTGACATTTTTCTCCCCGGCTTTCTCTCTCCTCATCCTGCAGCGATTTCGCGACACTTTCCAAAAATGGAAATGTCGCGATATCGCGACACTTCCAAAAATGGAAATGTCGCGATATCGCGACACTTCCAAAAATGGAAAGTGTCACGATTTCGCTACACATTTGCGACTTAGCCGATTTTTCTCCTTTCCAGTCGCGAAAATGCGACATGTCACGATTTCGCGACATGTCGCGAAATCGCGCTGGTCCGTACTGATCTCTTCTCTCTCCTCCGACAGACAGCGATTTTGCGACACCTTCCAAAAATGGAAACGTCGCGATATTGCGACACTTCCAAAAATGGAAAGTGTCACGATTTCGCGACGCATCATACCATTATGCCTTCTCTCTCCAGATTTGTCGCGATTTCGCGACATGTCGCGAAATCGCGCCTGTTTTCTTACTTGGCCGATTTTTATGCATTTTCTCTCTCCTATCGTGAAAATGCGACATGTCGCAAAATCGCGTTGTTCCGTACGTTCTGCTTCTCTCTCCTCCGACCGGTAGCGATTTCACGACGGTTTCCATAAATGGAAATGTCGCGATATCGTGACACTTCCAAAAATGGAAAGTGTCGCGATTTCGCTACACAAAAATGACTTAGCTGCATTTGTATTTTCCTGTCGCGATATCGCGACATTTTCGAAAATGGAAGTGTCGCGATATCGCGACACTACCAAAAATGGAAAGTTTGATTTTTCAATGAATTATGCAACTGTTTTCTGGATTTTCTCGGTACCGGTGCAGGATTTGGCTTAAGCATGAATGATTTCTAGCATGTAAAAGTTAAGCTTAAGAAAACACAGGCTAGAAAGACAGGAAAAGCACAACTTAAAAAGGAAACAAGCAAAATGGATTTAAAACTGGAAAGGATCAAGAGGGTCCCTGCTGCAAAAATGAAATTTCAGAATTTTCTAAGGATGGAATCTCATTTTTCAGTGGGGGTGTGTTGCTTCTCAACAGTATACAACTCAGAAGACACAAGGGCTCATTTATCTACTAACCACCTATGGCAAGCTTTCTGGAGTTCATGATACAAAATCACTTGATTGAGATCTAGGATTCTATCTATGACAAACCTCTTGATTTGCCTAAGTTCGGCTGCTCTAGATGAAATGAGATCCAATCTCCTATCAAGTTTGTCCCACAAAGGTTGAACCCTATTTGTTTGAGGTACTCTAAGCACATAAGTAATCTCTATAGCTTCTAATTGATTTTCAACATTTATGGTGACAACTCGTCTTTTATTATAGTCTACCATCTAAATATGACATGAAAATTTTATTAAGTCTAAATACATTTATGTTTTGTTTTTCTTATTTTTTATATTTTTAGAAAGGTTTTTGTTTCACGTCGGGTTCACCAAAATGTATCGATCCAATTTTTACACACCCTTACCTTCAGGCTATAGGATCCGTGCCCGGAAGGGGGATGTGAAAAGGATGGGACAATACCTCGAACTAAGAGGCCCTTTGAAGGTCTCACCTCTCGGGGGAGGTGTATAAGGGTAAATTTTTGATGGATGGTGGGTTCACCAGGAAACTTTTGAATGGTAGTTTCCACGCCTAGGTTGATAGTGTGTTTGATGTGTTCATTTTTATGCTTGATCATTCAACTCCTAGGTTTGGCTGATATGAATCTAAGCTATTCTATATGCCAATGCTGATTTAAATGAATACAAAAAACAAAAATGGATGCAAATAATATAGAATATGCTAATTAGAAGGTGTCATACCTAATTTCAGATGTCTGATGGAGATTCTGAGTCTTGTAGTAGTTCAGATCATCTCAATTTGTACGTAATCGTCTGATATTTCTCAAGATCATCCCAAATCATAGAAGGTCATCTGAAATCAGACATAATAATCTAAAATCTGATGAATTCATCATACGAACTCGTCAGAAACTTGCAATCACAAAAATAGACACAAAATACCAAATATGCAAATGCAGAAGCAAGGGATAATGGTAGAAATAATAGCAAACATGTCTAAATAATAGATTATAATAACAAATAAGGAAATGTATTAAATTTAATGATTGATTTTAACTTTATCATGTGATTATGCTAAATGAGGTGAACTCCAAGATGCATAAAACATAATAACTTAAAACAGTGCAGAGATATGATATGAAAAATGTAGAAAAAGCTAAGAAAATACAAACTCTAAGCTCGGACTACCCCCAATCTAGACTACAGTCAGGATCGCCTCCGATCATACGATATTGTCAGAAATCATTCGAGATCGTCCACGACAATCCAAGATAGCTTTGACTAAAAAATAATAGAGTTCTTGCAATAAAAATACAAAAATACCGAATGCAAGCAAAATAGTGCAAGGGAATAAGGAGCTAACTCTACAATAAAATTCGTCAACTAAGGGGTTGGGGGTTCAGGGAGAATCAGCCAAGGGGAATAAGGGGGATAAAATATAAAAATCCTAGTTTATATAGGATTAGGAAGAGGTTTGGGAGGTTGGGGATAATCCCAATCTGGGAGATCTCCAACAGGGAAATCTCCAACTGCACAAACACACTTTTGCCTGAGTTGGAGAGGCTGTTGAAACAAAAGCTAATTATGAAAATTTAGTTTTGGGATGAAATCGTCTAGACGTTATGTCCCAGACGAATTCGTCAGATCGGGGATGATTTCTTCTAATCTGAGACGATATCATCCAACGGTCAAAACAAATCCTAAAAATGACATGGAAAATGGGGAAAGCGAGTAATATGCAGTTTAACGGGCAGTTTGGGGTTGAAATTAAAATTTTAATATTTTATATTTTTACTAAGGTTTTAACCGTGCCATTTTTAGGGTGCTACATTGAGAAACCCTAATCATTAAGTGCTTTGGTTATCTATTTTTGCTTAGCACTGCACCATGCACAACGCATCCCAAAAAGGGGCATCTGTAGACACCAAAACATCACCAATTTGATTATGTGGCTACAAGCACTGAGCGAATTAGAATAAATAGCCCTTAGGGTAGTCCCCAGAGGTTAAATAGTGGTCCTAACCACTCCCAAAGTAGTTTTGGAAGGTCAAAGGTCAATTTGGCACCTTTCAAGCACTTTGCTCCCTATTCGTTCCACCCTGGGATGATTAGAATGCTATTCGCACCACCTCAGGATGATTAGTAGCAATCACTCCAAGGTGGGATGAATAGCAAGTTTGATGGGAAAAAATTCAAACCTTGACAAATGGTAGCCCAGATCTACCACTTAAATCCACCTCCAAGGCATGGGAGTACGAGTGAACATTTCAGAGCTCAAAGATGCAGTCATGGAGGCCTAAATCAAGGAGCCCTTAATCAAGGAGGAATCTTATCTCCCCTGACAAGGCATGATGGCCAAGTGGTGCCCTTGCATGTGCATTCAAAGGAGACACTCAGGTCTATAAAATGGTGAGCCTTATCACCCCACAAAGAGGAGATTATGAGCATTTGGAGCAATGGAGTGCTGCCAAATTATACCCTCACCCCTCATTGTGCTTCCTACATCCTTGATCTCTCTTTTGGAAGGGAGGTTATCGGGTGAATACTAGGAGCACAATCCGAACCCAAAACCCAAACAATCAGCCACAATCCCACACAAAATTTGTTGACACAACCCCCTAGGAGGTTTTGGACCCATACCAAGTGGATTGGTGTCAAAACCAAGACCCAAACGATGGGTGTCCTACCCCTAGGCGCCCTTGGCACTGTTGTAGTCCTAATCGCCCCACCCAGAACGATTAGAAATCTATAATATATTTCTTTACTGTTTCTTTTGCATCATGTTGTATGTGATTTTTTTATGCTTTTGTTCAATTTTCACTACATTCTAACTTGTTTCGACTATGTTTTTATCGTTTTACGCATTCACTAACCTACAGGGGGTGCCTTCAGATACAGGGCAATCTGGGGAGAATGCACCAAATTCGACCTTTTGGGTTGTCTCAAAATGCCCCATTTTTCCTAACCCCAAGTTTTCAAGTATTTTGGAGGCCTCTGGATAGGACATTTGGGAGGTCTCTTTCACACATTTTGTGACAGTCGCCAACGTCCCACCTCGGAGTGATTAGAAATCCATGCATGATTTCTTGATTGTTATTTTTACAATGTGTCCCTAATGATGTCTGGATGCTCCTGTTCAATTTTCATCTCATTTTGACATGTTTTGATCTTTGTTTTATTATTTCATGTATTCACTAGCCGAAGGTCTTGGGGATTGCATGTTTCCTTCCATCTGCATATGCTATTAACCATTTGCTGTTTCTTTGTATGCAAGATCTCGACACCGGAGGGGCAGCAAGGAATGACAGATGCACTCATGTAAGTTGCAGAGATGTCTAGCCCACCCATTTCGAATGTGGGCATGCAGAAGATCCCGAAGGGAAGCATACCATCCGTTGGTGTAACAAAATTATATCAAACACTCCAAGCCCCTGAAAGGGGGGGAATGTATTATAACTAGATCATAAGAAACATTAATAAAATATGTTGCACTTTAGTTTTTCTTTACATCTCATTTCATTGCATCATTTTCCCTTTTTATGCACTTGTTCTTCGCATTTTCATAGGACTTAGCATTTCATTATACATCTGCTTGTGTTTGCATCGCAACCGGTACGCCGTGCTTCCATGGACATGCTTTCATCGACCTTCTATTTAATCAACTCTGAACTAGCATAAAATTTTATTTTCTTTATATCTAAAGTTTTAGAGCATTCTTCATGTGGGGGTTGTTCATTTGTTCCTATATTTTCAAGAACCTTTTTGTTATGATATTTTTCAATGGACTGTTCTCTAATCTCTTTGTTTAAATTCTTATCAGGTTTTTTAGGAACAATCTTATTTCTCTAATTTAGGGCATTTGCTTCTAGCTCCTCTACCTTTTGTTTTGTTGAAATTAGCTTTTCCTGTTTAATTTTATCATGCCTAGTTGATTGTCCTCTTTGTAGAATTTTGGTATTTTCTACAACTATGATTTTTGGATGGTGATTCGAAGCATATAAGTCCATGTCTTCTTTAAAAAACATTTCCTTATTTTCATCTTCAAGGGTCCAACAAGAATTAATTTTGATATCCTCTTTAGATTCAACTTCTAAGTCTATAGGATGGTGGACACCTAAATAGATGCCACAACAATCTGGATTATGAACAACATCACAAGTTGAACAGTAATAAGGAAAATTTCTGCCAAGTTTATAGTAGGAATAATATTTGGGACCAAGTCCAGGTCCTTTTTTTTTCTATTTTCCAATTATTCCCATTATTCCTATCAGGATTACTATTATTCCAATTTATTTTAGAATTTCTCCTAGAAGGTGGTCGGTTATCACCTTGTTATTTGTCAGCTTGAGGGTGCAAAGTTTCACCATTGCTTTCTTTATTTCTTTCCATATTGGCCAACCTATTATTCTTTGTGTTGAAAATTTTTGTTACCTGATTGGTTAGCTTTTCCATGGGATCATGTTCAACTCTTTTTTTTAGGTTGAATCCTACTTTCTGAGGCTTACTATTAGGATGATTATCTTCTAGATATTATGGTTCATTTTCCCACTATATAACATATTCCTATCAATGTCTATGGATTTCTTCATGCACTCATCTATTTTGTTAACCTATTCTTGTCTTAATTCATAGTTGAATTCTCCAGTACAATCATTTTTATAAAAATTGATGGATTGAATATCACTTGGCCTCAAAGTAGTGGGAATATTGTTTATGGATTTATAAAACCTTCTATTGAAATCACTTACTCATTTTTTTTCTTTATTTTTCATTGTTGAAAGATTTGTCAACTATTATTGTTTAGTCTTTCTTTCACAAAATTTATTTAAAAATATAGTCTCCATTTTAGAAAAATTAGAAACGTCATTATTAGGAAGAGTATTAAACCATTATCTAGCATTTTTTTCTGGAGTATGTAAAAACAACCTCAACACCACATCTTCATGTTCTACCTCTATATTTTCTAAGGAATACAAGAAGCTTTTGATGTGATCTCCAGTAATTGCATTGTTTTCATAAAAAATAGAAAAATATTTGTGCACATTATTGGGAAGGTCATGTAAAGGTGTGGGTAACTGAAAATATCTATATCTATTAGTCCTCCATAACTGAACCAATGGTGGGTTAGCCATGTTAACTATAGGAGGTGCTTGAATTATAGTAGGAGGTATGTTAGTAATTCCAATCGAAATAGTAGGAGGTGTTTCAAATAAACTTCCTAACGTAACAATATCAACATCAAAACTTTTTGGAGATGAATAAGAAGGATTAGTTCTAAAAAATACCTCTGGATATGAGAGTTTGAGGTACAAATCCTGAGTGGTTCTTCTCATTTGTGCCAACACGTTCTTCTTCTTATTTTAATATTTATGATATCTATGGATTTGTCTAGTCAAAGTCACTAGAACAATGTGTGTAGAAGGAATAAACATCTGGTTGAGATTGTTCAACTTAAAATACTCTCAATCACTTAGGGTATAAATTTTTTCAAAAATTTAGAAAATCAAGAAACTCAAGAGAATCAAGAAAAAATATAATTGAATATTCTTTAAAAAGGAAAATTGGAAACTACGAGCATAGAAGGGAAATTTTTTTTATAGATAAATTGATATTATAATTACTTCTTTAAGCTAACTGTTGTCAATAAATATTTGTCATTAGGTTCCAAACTGTCATAAAAATTGCACATTCAATCCTTGGAAATGATGCCAATTTTTTTTTGGGAATTTTTCGTGCATCTGTAGAATGAGCTATTACGCTACAGGAAAACCTACTGCCAACGAGCTATTATAGTCTTTGGTTGACCCACATATTTAACTTGGGAATAGATTTCTTTAATATTTTCTAGATATACCAAGTATGGTAAGGATACCCTTGAGGTGAACGTAAATTCTTTAAGTTCATGCTCTTCCAAATTTAAGGTCATGAATTAACAATTATAAAATTTGATCGAGCTAAATGTTGAAATTACTCCTATATAGTTTGTAGGTGTATTAATGATTTATCATTATTGAGAGTATATACGTAGCTATTTTTTAGTATTTTTGAGAGCATATAGAGCTTCAGTTGGACTTTGTCTATGTTAGGAAATGTGCTCTTATTAGTTAATTTTGGTTGAGATAATAATGGAGCTCCAAATCTTGTTGAGCCTCAATTTGTCTTCTCTCATTCTATATATTGTAATCCGTGAATGCATTTACAAATATATTGAATTTGAAAACTCATTTGGTATCAAAGACAAAAAAAGGAGCTCTTGCACACCTTGGATTGCCCATCAAAATATTTTGAGTTTAGTTAGATTTGTGTGCATAGAAGATTTGTGTGAGAAAAATTAGTTTACATGAGTGTGAATTTGTTACAGTGCTTTGTTGTGAACACACAACAACAAGATCATATGTTGCTACGTGAATATGAAGCTTGTCGTAATACACTACATACGAAAAATATGGTCATGATCCACTAAAGCCTTAGAAAGGTGTTGATGATCATTGGATTCTAGATTCTTTGGCCACAGAGAATATTTGTGGAGAACTAAAGACTGGTATGTTGATGGTTGACAAAGAGGAAATTAGAAGGTTGTGATCTAGAGAAATGTGGTTTGAATTGCTACGATCCGAAGTGTTTTGAATTTCTCAAAATCCAAGAAAATAATATTTTGAGAGCATTGCAAATTGATACAAGTTAGACTACATTTTTTTTACCATTATTGGAAGATTGTCGTGTTGAGATGATACTGGAGTGACTTGCAAAAAATCCTCTTCGAGAGTGAAAGATGAATAAGTTTCGTGGTTACTACACATTTGAGGAATATTTGGTTAAAGATAATTTGTGGAGATGATTTGAGGAAGCTTTATTTACTGTGTGAAGATAGTGTATCATTTTTTTGAAATATCAAACGGTTGATTTGAAGACAAAATAAAATATTAGTAAATGCTTTAATATCTACAGGAGTGTGTTGTGCTTCATCAATAAAGACTATTTTCTATGAAAATTTATCATGGAAAATCATGGATAAGAAAAATTTTGTGGAACTACAAAAGGTGAAATACACAACGATACCTGTGATGAAGGTCGTGATGCAAAAGATATCATAACAAAGTTGCAATAGAGATTGCAACAACTAATGATTGTAGTAGATGAATATGATTTATTTCATTTACTTTGTTGTGTAGAAGTAGATTTGAAATCATGTAAGCAACTGAAATCATGTAAGATTTGAAATTATATTTGATGATAGGTTTGAAGGGTAACATACATTGAGACGATGTGCACGACTAAGACATGCACAAAGTATGGAGGTTCAAATTCAGTGATGTGTTGATATCTAGCAGAAGAATAGATCTGATTTGATATTCTTTCTAATAAAATATGAACATCATATGTTGTGCCAGTTATTTATCATATGCTATGAAATCTGAAGTGAAGACATACTGTAAAAGGAGGTTAAAAGGAAGAACATATTATTTTGATATTTTTTTTACTTTTTTAATCTTAATGATCTGCATAGAGATCATTGTCATCTGAGTGAGCCATGAGATCATTGTCTTCAAATTTTTGGCAGAGTAGTGAAGGGAAGGTTTGAGGAATTACTGCGTTGAAAACACTATATATATCACAACATGAATAAAGGAGGTGTTTGACATTGTGCCTACAGGAAGTTCATTTGAGAAAATATAAGAGTGAGTTATCTAAAGTCTCTTGAAGGTAAAGCTTAGATGTTAAGGTGAGTGTTGCAAATATAAGAGTCGCATTTGTGAGAAGACTATTGTCAACAACTGTGTGATGTTGTTGTTTCATTTATGTTTACTACTAGTAAGACAATATTGTTTATTAGATACCTTGTATTGCTGCTAATTTGTTGAGAATAGAGATATTGTTTTTGTTTCTCTTGTAAGAAATGGTAGCCAATAATAATATTTTTATTCTAGAATTTAATGGGTTAGATTACTAGTATTGGTCCATCAAGATGAGGACCTTACTCATTGCAAAGGACTATGGGATATAGTCGAATAAGGTAATGCAGAACCTGCATATTGGACAACCTTAAGTGCAGCAGATAAAACCAGTAAGAAGGATACCAAAAAGAAGAATTCCTCTACCTCTATCATATTCAAGCTACCTTGGATAAAAGCATATTTCTAAGGATTGCTTATTGTTTAAAAATCCAAGATGCATGGAAAGATTTAAAATATAGCTATCAAGGTAGTGTTCAAGTGAAGAAAGTAAGGCTTCAAACCTTGAAGAGAGATTTTGAAAATCTCAAAATGTAAAATGATGAAAATGTAGGTGATTATTGTGTTAGAGTGAAAGCCATTGTAAACAAAATGCAAACCCTTGGATAAGACATAAAAACTGAAGTAGTGGTGAAGAAAGTGTTGATAACACTTCTTCATAATGGAACGATATTGCTATCATTATTGAAAGCCTAAATATTTTTCTACTCTATCTTTTCGTGCTCTAATTAGTTCTTTGATGTCTCATGAAGAAATATTACAGGGTTCCACAACAACCAACTATGGAGGTGATAACAAAGCTTTCTCATACAAGGAGGGTGAAGGAAGAGGCTAATAAATAGGACAAGGAAGAGGCCAAGGAAGAGTCCAAGGAAGAGGACAAATGAGAGGAAAATGAAGAAGTAGCTCAAGATGTGGCAATCAAGGAAGAGGTGGAAATCAAGGAAGAGGAGGTGATAAATCAAAGAAATATTGTTACAATTGTGGTAAGCTTGGTCATTTTGCAAAATATTGTGGGTCCAAGACTTCTCAAGAAGGGAGAGGTCAATATGGAAACTATGGAGAGGAAGTAGGTTATTCAAATTTATTTCTAACTTATGGAAAATCACATCAAAATATTAAACTTAGATTTTGAATATTGGTTTTTCCATTCATATGAGTGCCAAAGAATAACTTTTTGCTTCTATGGATTCCTCATACAAATAAAATATCAAATTGGAAGATGAAAAGGCACTGCAAGTTGAAGGTATTGGAGCCATGGAGGTTCCAACAAAAGAAGGCACCAATAAGGTAAACGACATCTATTACACCCCCAAACTCCAACATAATTTTCTTAGAGTTGGACAAATTATGGAGAAGAACTATAGGTTTGTTTTTTATGAAGGAAAATGTGTAATTTTTATAAAAATAATTGTAATAGAGTTGTTACACAAGTACCTTCGACAAATATTAGGTTGTTTCCTCTTAATTTTGGGGAACAAGGAGGTTCTCAAATTTCTAGTGTAGATATTTCTAATCCAAGTGTGCTTTGGCACTTGAGATTTGGTCATATTAACTTTGCAAGTTTGAAGTTGTTGACTTCTCAAGATATGGTGAGTGGAATTCCAAGATTTGAAGAACACAAGGAGGTTTGTGAAGGATGGGCTTTGGGAAAGAACTCAAGATCAAAGTTTCCAAAGGGACAAGTATGGAGAGCAAGCCATACACTACAATTGGTGCATTTAGATATTTATGGTCCAATGCAAACTAAAAGCATTGGTAACAACTCTTACTTTCTCACTTTAATTGATGGTTTCTCTAGGATGTGTTGGATTTATGTTTTGAAAACTAAAGATGAAGCTTTTGATTGTTTCATATATTTAAAAAATAATGTACAAAATCAAAGTGAGTTTGTTGTAAAAAGTCTAATTACTGATAGAGGAGGAGATTATTCTTCAAATTTATTTCTAAAATATTGTAAATATTGTGGAATAAAAAGGTAATTCACAATTACCTACACCCCACAAAAAATGGTGTGGCTGAAAGAAAGAACCGCACTATAGTAGAAATGGCTAGATCAATGCTTCAAACTAAGCATCTAAGTAACATGTATTAGGCTAATGTTGTTAGAACTAGTATTTACATTTTGAATAAGAGTCCTACTTCTATTTTATATGGGATCACTCCTTATGAAGGATGGTCTGGCAAAAAGACAAATGTAAAATACTTTAAGGTTTTTGGTTGTCTTGCATATGCCCACATTCCTAATGAGCAAAGAAAGAAACTTGACCCCAAAATTCAAGCATGTATGTTTGTTGGATATTGTGAGTCTTCCAAATCATATAGGCTCTACAATCCCAAAACACATAAAATTGTACTCTCTAGGGATGTAATTATTGATGAAGGGGGATAATGGGGTCATCAAAAACTTTTTATTGATGATAGATCTCATGATGCAAGTTCCTCTCAAGTGCAACAAGTGCAACCTAACTACAGCAAAGAAAGTCCTCCTCCAATCCCAAGTATGAGTACTACTTCAAGTACAACCAATACTACTCCAAGTCCTTCTCCACAAAGATCAATAAGTTCTTCACCAATGGATATTTATTCTCCATTTAGAGGTAAGAGAAAAATTTAGCACCATCCATATTTTCAAATGTTGGATAAGAATTTCCAGAAAAGATACACTAAAAGTCAAGCTAGTGAAACAAATGCAGTTTTTAAAAGACTTGTAAATTTCAATATGTATGGTGATGATGACTCTCAAGAGCCTAAGGGTGATGTTGTAAACTATGCTTTAACGACTAGTGTAGAGCTAGATCCATCTAGTTATGAAAATGCATGCACTCATGATGTATGGCAATAGGCCATGAAAGAGGAAATCACCTCTATAAAAAAGAATGATACTTTGGAGCTAGTGGAGCTTCCTAAGGGCAAAAAATGTGTTGGATGCAAATGGGTCTACAAGACCAAATTCAATGATTATGGAAGCATTTAAAGACACAAGGCAAGGCTAGTAGCAAAAGGGTTTACTCAAAATTATGGGATTGATGATGAGGAAACATTTTCTCCTGTTGCTAGGTAGGAGACGATCAGATTAATACTTTTCTTGGCTGCTCAAAAAGGGTGGCAAATTCAACACATGGATGTAAAGAGTGCCTTCCTTAATGGGTACTTGAATGAAGAGGATTTTGTACAACAAAATCAAGGATTTGAAGAAGAAGGTAGGAAGAACCTTGTCTAGAAACTGAAGAAAGCATTGTATGGTCTTAAGCAAGAACCAAGGGCATGGTACTCACACATTGATGGCTACTTTAAAAAGTATGGATTCACTCGGAGTAAAAATGATCCTACTCTCTACTACATGAAACAAGGTAAATACATTATCATAGTATGCTTATATGTGGATGATCTAATATTCATAGGTAGTAGTTCTAAGATGAATAAGGAGTTTAAAATATCCATAATGAAAGAATTTGAAATAAAATATCTAGGCTTGGTGCATTACTTACTAGGCATGGAGGTACATAAAATAGGTAAATGGATCTTCTTATGTCAACACAAATATGATCAAGATATGATAAAGAAATTTGCTATGGAGCAATGCAAGTCATGGGATCCAATTGAGCAAAGAATATGGAGCACCAAAAGTTGACATCACCACTTATAGGAGCATTTTCTGGAGTCTAATGTTCCTCACAAAAACAAGGCCAGATATTCAATATGTAGTTTCTCTTGTTTGAAGGTATATGGCTGATCCATCTGAACTTCATCTACAAGAAACTAAAATAATTTTGAGATATGTAAATGGTACATTGGATTTTGAGATCCATTACCACAAATGTAATTTTGTAAAATTAGTTGTATTTAGTGATAGTGATTGGGGCAGCAATATAGATGATAGAAAATCTACTTTAGGGAATTGTTTTAGTATTGGATCAAGACTAATTACATGGAGTTACAAAAAATAGACTATTGTAGCATTATTATCTACTAAAGCTGAGTACATAGCAATAACAAATGCTAGTACCCAAGCTTTATGGTTGAGAAAAGTTTTTGAAGAAATAGGTGAGAGATAAAGTGGTCCTACCAGATTGTATTGTGACAATATGAGTGCCATCCAATTGGCACATAATCCTATCCACCATAGCAGGTCCAAACACTTTAACATGAAGTATCACTTCATTAGAGACATGGTGGAGAAACACGTGGTTGAGCTATGATATTGCAGCACTTTGGAAAACATGGTGGAAATATTCACAAAAGGAGTTTCTAAAGCTCAATCTATAAAGCTGAGAGACTATCTTGTCAGTTCTTTCAAATTTAAGGAGGATAATGTTGAAATTACTCCTATATAGTTTGTAGGTTTATTAATGATTTATCATTGTTTACAACATATACATAGCTATTATTTAGTATTATTGCGAGCATATAGGGCTTCAGTTGAACTTTGTCTATGTTAGTAAATGTGCTCTTATTAGTTGATTTTGTTTGAGATAATAATGGAGTTCCAAATCTTGTTGAGCCTCAATTTGTCTTCTCTCATTCTATATATTGTAATCCGTGAATGCATATAAAAATATATTGAATTGGAAAATTCACTAAAATGATAACAATTATATTATGCCTTATATATGACTGATGCTTTAATCCTTTAGGCTATTGTAGCAAGATTTAATGGATTACAAAGGATTCCGAATCTCCAGTAGTGGATGCCAACATAGCATATGTTGGGGTTACAGAGGCATATACCCAGTGGTGGGTCACACATATTTGGCAAGGTAATGGCATCTTTGGCCAAGACCAGGATGAGGGAGCTATGGAGGATCCTGAGGGGTGTCAAGTGCATGCCCAGATAAATGACTGGGGGTAGGCCATAGAGCATAAGGTGGTAGAGTATTAGGTCTCGTAGGAGGAGGAGGAGGTAGCTCTAAAGGAGTAGGAGTCTCTACTCTAGGCTCAACTATATAGTGTGGAGGCCAAGCTTTAGATAGTTTGTACTTAGGTCCTAGAATGGGACTCTACTATTGTTGCCCTCTAGACATAGGCTAAGAGTTTTTAGGGGGAGAGGGCCACCTTACAGGCACATATTGACTCAATGTAACTCCAAATAGAGTAGATTACTTCTGATAGGGATGCTACACAAGGCCAGATTACACCTGATGCTATAGCTATACAGGGCTCAATGGGTTTATATATAGGTATAGAGGTTAGGTATCTACAAGGTGTCTTGGAGGTATGCAATTCTTAGATTACAAGGGATATTGGGTACATTACATCTTTGCAAATGCAAATTTGGATGCTAGGTGCTACTCCTTGAGAGAGACCTGCAACAAGGGGGTCACAACGGAGCATACAAAGAATGTCAGGGCAGTTGTTGGTTTAACCTAGCTAGATGACCAAGGCCCGAATAGAGTGGACTATAGGTACTAGCTCTCATAATACTCCTAGGAATGGTACCAAGGGTCGAGGTGGGCATGGTGGTGTAGGCACAAATTGAATATTATTATGGTTTGATTTTTATTATTTTTGAGTATAAGGTTAGATGACCTACATAGTTGTAGCCTACGGGTATTTTTGTACCCTTTATGTATTTATTGAACACACACACACACACACACACACACACACACACACACACACACACACACACACAACAATATATATATATATATATATATATATATATATATATATATATATATATATATATATATGATAGTATTTTGAGCCTCATTATGTGTATTTATGTATTTTTGCTTTTATGTTTATGGTTTATATGATGCAATGCTATATGTTTTTTATATGCATTAGCTAGATGATAGATGTATGCTTGGATGTTGTGACCTAGATGTGTAGATAGACTACTTGTGATGTATGTAGTATGGATGTAGTGCCTATTGTTAAATGCATGTTTTATTTTTATTTAGTTGTATGCATCTAACTTATTTTGTTATGATATGGTAAATGCAATGTGTAATGCATTGTTTACATGATGTTGATCTAATGTAAATAGACTTGTATGCTTTAATCACTTAAAATATAAGGAATACATGTGATATTAGTTTAAAAATCTAATGGGTGATACTATAGAATGTATAACAATAATTAATGTAAATTATAATTCTTAGCATAAGAATTAATCATTTAAATATTCAAATATGCGATGAGATGATGTGATATGTATGTAATTTCTTTATAATATTCTATAAATTAAAAGAACCATACAAAATAGTCAGTGGCCATCTAAATACATTACTGATATTTATCCGGTATGTGTCCCATTCATGCACACCGTTTAATAGACAAAACCTCCTAAATAAAGTTGATGATTTGATTGATGACATATTTTTGTTGCTATTTATGAAACTTTTGAGGTTTTCCATGAGACTCAAACACCCTAGTTACTTCATCAAAAGTTGTATACTGACCATACAAGACTCCTAAAATATAAGGTTTTTGTTGTGAAGACCTTAGATATTCATTATCCTTGTGTGTGCAAATGAGTATATATTAGATAAAATATAAGCATACCCTAGTTTTAAGCGGGATTCATTCATCCCATTGCTGTATTGGGGATCCTAAAATGTTCATATTGATCCTAAGATAGAATCAGTTGGTTATACAACTAGGTTATACAAGACACCTAAAGCTAGCCTTTATCACAAGTTACTAAGAGCTAACCCTAATTCCAAGCGGGATTCATGCAACCCATTTTTGTATTAGGGATCACTCAATGGTTTATGGAGATCGACCATTATATGGATTCGAGATCTTCACCCCCTTATTTTATTCACATTTATTTGGGATACTTTCTCATGCTTTAGTGATGAAAATAATTGTTTATTTTGAATTTTTTTTTCTTTTGAGCAAGGTATTTTTTGTAGTGATGATAGTCACTATTTATTTGCTTTTGAAATTTACTTTGTTTTAGGATTTTTGCTTGTTTTGATGAAAGTAAGGGATTTATTTGGGTAGGGGGAGATTGTACTTTTTCCAAAGATCTAAATCCTAAACTATTCACATTGCAAGGTAGGCAAGTAAAAACCTTTCGCTTAGGATGCCTAGTACCACTTTGTAGTATTCATATTTCCCTTGTTCCAACTAGGATTTTAGTATTTTGATTAGTGATAGGCTTCTTATTATACTAGGTACTATCAAAACTAGACATCATATTTTGTCAGTGAAGATAGATTTCTATAAAGTTTGATAAAATCACTAGGTATGGCTGAGTGACCGAAAAACCCTAGTATATTTCTTATAGCAACAGGAGGGGTTGTGTTGAAAAACACAATTACACACATGGTTTATGGATGATTATGAATTTAAAGATGCATGATTGAGATACAAACACGGTGTCATTTGTAATATTGCAAACACAACATAACCTAATGCAAGTGCAATGGATGGGAATGCCTAAATATAATGCAATTAAATTAATGCATGTGCAAAGTGAAATGCATAATGCAAATGTTTTTGTATTTTTGTGTTTTGCAATATTTTTGAATTTTTGATTTATTATGCTTTGTTTTTGAACTTTTTGCTTTTAAAATATTTTTTTGTGCTTTTGTACTTTATTTTTGACCAAAGGGCTTAAGGTGCCTTTGGGGCCTTTTGTGATATGACCAAAGGGTTTTAAGATACCTCTGGAGCCTTTTGTGAATTGACCAAAGAGCTTTAATATGCTTTTGGAGATTTTTATAATTTGATCAAAGGGATTTAAGATTCCTTTGGAGTCTTTTGTGAATTTTACCAAAGGGCTTTAAGATGCCTTTGGAGCATTTTGATTTTGACATTTTCTATTGTTTTTGAAATTTTAAAATTTCTAAATGTTTTTTATATTTTTGACATTTATTTGCATGTTTTTGTTTTATGTTGTGCTTATGTGTGAAACACCCTTAGATGAATAATTTTTGGAGGCTTTGGCTCCTCAAAACCTTCTAATGATGTTAGGTGATATGCCCCAGGTCCAATATTCTCAAAGATGATGTAAGAACCTAGCCAATTGGTCATAAATTTATCTCATAGATGTGGTGGTAGGTTTGAGTTATATTGGTTCTCTTTAAGCACAAGGTCCCAACCTTAAAGTATCTCAAGTGGACTTTATTGTTATAATATCATGTTAGAAAATCCTGATAAATATGAATATGCTCAAGAGCATTGATGTGATGTCCATCCAAAAGGGTTAACTAATCTAGGTGATTTTTTTGTGCAGTATCATCATTGATGAACTCTTTCAATGTGATGCACAATTTTGGAATTTCCACCTCTAAGGGCATGATGGCCTCAACGCCATATACAATCAAAAATTGTGTTGTCCTAGTGGGCATCCATATGCTGGTACTATAAGCCCATAATGCAAGAGGTAATTACAAATGTCAATCCTTATGATTTTATTTCATTATATTCTTTAAGATGGCTACTATTGTCTTGTTTGAGGCTTTTGCTTGTCCATTTTACTATGGATAATATGGTGTCACAAAACTATGTTGAATATGGTATTTGGAAATTTAAGCTTGCATATTTTTGTTCTTGAATGACAAACCATTATCCGAGATTATTTTGGATGGCACCCCAAAATGATAGATGATATTGTGCAGTATGAACTCTACAATTCGTGGTCTGATCATTTATGTTAAGGGAACTATTTCCACCCACTTGGTGAAGTACTCAGTGGCCATTAGGATAAATGTGTGATAGCCTAAGGATGGGGAGAGATATTTACAATTATATTGAAACCCCAATTACAAAATGGCCAAACCACTTGAATGGGTTGTAAGGTCTAAGCTAGAAAGTGTGTCATATTTGCATGATGTTGAAATTTAACACATTTCTTGACATAATAATAGCAATACGTCTCCATGGTGGGCTAGTAATAGCTCATTCAAAGGATTTTCTTGACAATAGCCATGCCACTAAAGTGGCCACTGCATGTACCATCATGATCTTACAAAATCACCCAAGCCGATTCTTAGGAATATAAGCAATGAAGGAGTACTCCATCGTGGCTTTGATGATACAATATATCTTCTAACAAGACATATATTATTGATTTTTATTTAAATTCTCACTTTTCAGCATGTGATAGCTCATGTGGGATGATTCCAAATTTCAAGAAATCTTGTAATTGGGAGATCCAATCTTGATAAGCCACAACATCAATGGATAAGATGACTTGTTTATCCTATTATTCAATGTACACAAATGCAGATTTAGAAATAACCTTGTGGTAAATTATGGTACCATTCCCCATAGGACCCTGCAATATCAAAGAACACCAAGGCACCTTATTTAAATTTTTTTTGTATTTATAGAACCACTCATGATCTAGTTCTATCTAAATCATGTTGACTGATTATTTATTATCAAAAGACTCATGTTGCATCATTGATTGTGAAAGCGTTTTCACATGAATGGTAGTGAAATAAATAGATGGATTCTGAGGGATAAAGGATCCCAAATATGCCATGGTGTTTTCAAATCTATTCAACATGTGAGGGATTTCCTCAATGTTGTACCATTCCATTTGGGCTAGATAGGTATCAATAATATCTTTGTAGGCTTTTAGGATTGGATTTTGATATTGAAATAATCCTTTGAATTGGTTTACTATGAGAAAGGAGTCACCAAAGATGTTTAGCCATTTGATAATCATAGCGATGGCTATTTGGAGACCCAATATTAGGGCCTTGTATTCGATGTTGTTGTTTGTGCAAGGAAAGTCTAGCTTAAATTACAAGGGCATTAGATCACCTTATGGTGTGAATAACACAATCTCTATACCTCCCTCTTGCTCACACTTCAAATCATTGAAGAACAAAGTCATGTTAGCTTTATTTTTAAGTTCTTTAGGTTCGAAGGCTTTTGATAAGGTGAATAATGCATAATTAGGTATTTCTATGGTGAGAGGCCTACTATTCTAAAGAGGTGCCTCTTTTAGTTGATCATCTATGACTTGTCTCTTGATGAAATTTTGGAATATGAATTCCAAGTCGAATTATATCAATAGCATGATCCAATTTGCAATACATGTATTATGATATGTCTTGCTCATCATATACTACATAGAATTTTGCTTTTATATCACATACATTGTATGGCTTAGCATATAGTGGCATAATTTCTTGGTTTCCAAGACCATCAGTAAGCACAACTTTTCTATGTATACATATCCTATCTCCTAGCTCACCAAGGTGTGGCTAATGTAAATATCGCTTGTTCTTTGTCTTACATATTATTTTGAGCTAACATGGTGCCCAGTAAAATTGGTAGCAGATATATATAATAGAAATGGAAGATATGGCCTTTGTGGAGCTAGTACTAGTAGTATTGTCAGGTACTTCTTGATTTCAGCAAAGGATTGCTAACATTTTTCATCCTAATGGAATGGGACCCCCTTGTGTAGTAGTTGATTCATGGGTTGACATTTTTTTGATAGTTGTGCGATGAATCACTTTATGGATTCTACTTTGCCTTGTAAGATTCTCATCTCTTTGATGTTAGTGGGTGAAGCCATTTATAGGATAACCTTTACCTTTGATGGGTCTACTTCAATGTCTTGTTTAAAAATGATGAATCCCAATATTTTTCTAGAAGTTACACCAAAGAAACATTTCTTGGAATTCAACCTGACATTGTGCTTAATCAGGAAATCGAAGACCTTTGTTAGGATCTTGGCATGCTCTTCACACAACAATGACTTGGCCAATAAGTCATCGATATATTCTTCTAAGATCTTATCCGTGTAGTCATGGAAAATGTATGTCATATCCTGCTGATATGTGGCACCAATATTTTAAAGACCAAATGACATCACTTTGTAGAAAAATGTCCCCGATAGAGTGTTGAACATGGTTTTGTACTAGTCTTCAGATTTAATATAAATTTGATTGTAACTAGAAAAATTGTCCATGAGGGAGATCATCTCATGACCTACCATTGTATCTACAAGAGCATCCATGTTGGGCAACGAGATTGAATCCTTTGGTGTTGCCTTATTGATATCCCTAAAATTTGTACAAATACAAATCCATCAGGTTTTCCTATAGGTACCATGTTTGATACCCATTTTGGATAGTCAATGGGAACAATAAATATTACATCCAATAGCTTCTACAACTCATTATTTACCATCAAAGTGATGGTTGGATGCATATTTCTAAGATTTTTCTTGACCATTTATTTGTAGGATCTAGAAAAAGGTTGTGGACAGACAATTTAGGATCTACAACCAACATATCCTTGTAGGTCCAAGAAAAGATACTAGGTCTCTATTTCAAGATATGAATAATGATGACATGTTCTTCTAGAGATAAGTTTTCTCTAAACTTGACTTTCTTTGGTTAAGAAGGATCATAACTATTGTCCACCTTGAAAGTCTTCTCTATTGCCATATGTGACATCTCCTCAAGCTGGTGAGGAGTTGGGATTAGATGGATCTCATCTATTGGGTTTAGATATCCCACTAAATCAAGGTTGAGACTAGTGTGATAGACATCATGTGTGCAGCCTGGTGTAAAATGGAATAGTTGTAGCATATCTTTATTTGGGAAGAAATATTTAAGCTCTAGGGATGGATCAACATGATCCTAGTCAATAAAATCTAATTTAATATACAATGGCTCAACAAGATTAGCTAGGTTGTGAAGTGGAGTGGTCAAGTTAATGGATATCATATTGATGGATGGGGTGCACTCTCCTCAACCACATGGGTGAAACTTTGCATTATTAATTTACCTCCCATACCCAATATGAGGATCTAGAGGTATGGGGATCTTAAGACCTGATCTATGGATGGATGAGACAATAGGATCATTCAACTTAAGAAGATCTATGAATGTAGGCATATCAAGGAAGACTATGTGATAGATCATATTATAATTGGGTGATGTTCCCCTAAGGTTAGGGCTAGGATATACTCTTATGTATAGCTCATCCATGATAACCAACTGATTGACTTGACATAAGTGATGAGGACCAAGATAAGCCATCTCAGTATCATCTTCATAGTCGCTATCATCTATGAAGAACCCCTCATTTATACCTACTAGAATTAGGTGTTTATGTGACTGTTGATGCAGAAGATAGGCCATTTTAGTATCATCTTCATAGTCACTATCATCTAAATGGGGAATTACGTTTGAGGAGAATTGCTCATATAAATTTAGCTTTACTAGATAAGTAGGCATGGCACCTCATTTTTGGTGAAGAAAATTAATGGACATCTATCATCAAACAAAAATATCTTCAAAATATGGAATTTCTAAGTGACTCAGTTCCAATCAGAGGTTTTTCTTTTTGGAAAGAAATTATCAATTGTAAGAAAATCATCAGAAAAGGTTTAAGATGGGTTTTAGGCAATGGTGAGAGGATAAATTACTAGAATGATAGGTGGGCTAAGGATGAACCAATGACACAATATCATAACTTAGCTCGAATTAGATATATCATAGAAGAACTCATTGGCAAAAAAGTCTCCTATTATATGGTTGAGGACAAAGGTAGAATGAAGTGGAAACAAATAAGGATTCAGGGATTTCAAGTGAAATCAAATGATCTTTGTAACATTCTCGGGAAATATTTTATCCCCATGAGACCCAAGTAAGATCAAGTGACCTAGGCTCCTACGAAAAATGGGAAATTCACTGTTAAATCATCTTAGAAGCTTCTGCTTGATGACGAGGATTTTATCCTCCAAATGGACTTAGTTTGGATAAAAAATTTAATTCCAAAAATTGTAGTATTTTCATGGCTGGTTATCCAAGGAAGAATTATAACTATTGATAATATGATGCGTAAAGGTATTTGTATCACTAATCATTGTTATCTATGCAGGGCTAATTGGGAGACCATTTATCACATTTTTATTGAGTGCCATTTTTCCTTAACTGTCTTAAGTGGGGTTTTTCAGGCCTTCAATATTTCATGGGTTAAACCAACCATTATACTTGATTTTTTCATCCAGTGGTCTTGCCCCTTTTCAAGCCACAAACTTAGATACATGTGGAAAATTTGTCTCAATCACTATATTTGGCAGGTGTGGTTAGAAAGGAACCATAGAGTATTTAATGAGTCTATCCATGATCATCAAAATATCATTGCCAAGATCCTATCCTTTGCCATCGAGAATGTGAACCTTATACCTTTTGATAGCTATAAACCTCATCTGCAGGAGACCACAATTTCTCAATATTTAAGCTTAACCTTGTTATATGAGTTTGTGCCTAGGGTAGTAAACCCCAGAGCTAATGTTAGGTGGTCTTCACCTCCTATGGGTTGGTTTAAGCTTAATTTTGATGGAGCAGCTAAGGACAATTCTAGTAGAGTAGGCATTGGCGGAATTGTGTGATATCATAATGGTAATATGATGCTTGCATTTTCTAAATATTTGGGAACAAGGACGAACAACGAAGCTAAAGCTAGAGTTATGTGGAGAGGCCTTCAAATGACTCAATACTTAGAAGGAAATTTGATCATAGAAGGAGACTCTATGCATGTTATAAATCTCCTCAATAATTCAAAAACACCTCCTTGGAGGATTAAAACAATTGTTGAAGAGGCTAGGATCCTTTTCTAGGGAAGACAGGACATAAAATCCCAACATGTCTTTCGGGAAGCTAACAAAATTATTGATAAGTTGGCCAATTTGGGTGTCGATGGTGACAGAATTTTCAAATGGGAACACGGTGTCCCGAGTGAAGTAGAGGAGCTTATTCAACAAGAATTCCAAGAATGATAGTTGAATTTACCAATAGGGAAGGCACTATAAGTTCGAAGGCTAGGAGTATTTTCGTATCTTTTTTGAATTAGACTCACAATAAAAATTATTTGAGTTGTCAATATTTGTGGATGCTGCTTGGAAATACCACAAAGACTAATGGGGACAACCACATATTATATAACATGGATCCTAGTCATATTAGTAATTTGAGGTTGGTTGATAATCATAGGGAAGGAAATAAATGACAATATAAGACTTCAAACCAAAGCCACATGGACCACCAAATAGCTATCGCCATAAATCTAGCCAGCAGGTTCAATTCTCCAATGCTGACTGGCCAAGATAGTATGTGGTACCAAAGCATGTCATATACAAAAGAAAGTAATTACCAAAGAATTATTAAGAGTAACTATCAATACAGAGCTTGTGGGAGTTTTTTCAGTACTCTGCTCTGTGTCTGTAGCCTTTTGTTTCTCCATTGTCTCAAGGAAGGGATCTGTGTTTATTTCTTTTTTATAATTACAATGCATGTGTGTTTTCTTGGGGTTTACCAAAATGTTGTATGGGAAGTTTCTTTTTTATAACAGGCTATGTGCCTTACCGGATGTAATGGCTTTGGCGGCATGTAGATTTTACATATATAGGATCATTAGTAAGGATATGTTCATCAACCCTAGTCTAATTTTTGTAAAATGTTTTGGGTCAACTTGTAAAACCCGGTATTAATGCTATAGTATCTTATCTACAAAAAAATAGTCACTGTCATCTATGAAGAATCCATTGGAATTCATTGTTGGCCCTACAATGTGGCATGCATGTATTGGCCCTAAATAAACCATCCTAGTTAAGTCTTTCAACTCATATCCAGTCTCATTCAAAATGTACCCGCATTCAGTGTTGCCTGACCAAGCAAGATTTTGAAAATATTGAGGCCGATGATAAGCCAACCTGGTATCATCCTCAAACTTTCTTATGATATATTCATTCTCCTCTTGATAATAACCATGACTTGGGTCATCCTCACAAAGGATGGTTTTTGATGGGCTTGCTTTAAGAGAGAAATTAGGGTGATACTCATCGAGTGGTCTAATATTTACTATGGCCACCCATCTGTCACCCAAGTAGTTTTTGCTAGGGGGTTGATAGGGATTCTAGTAAATATATTCCTTGAAACCCAAGCTCATGCCTATCCAAAGCTATTATTAATGAATCATCATGGCTTTGGATGTGATATCCTAGGTCATACCTATCAGTACATAACTGATATTGTGGTTCCAGAGGGTTTTGTCACCCTTGATCATACAGACCTAGCCCATAGTAATGCCAATGGGTGAGTTCAAAGTATCTCAGAGTAAATATAGGATTGGAAAAGTAATGAATATTCATGGTGAATGGCTCATACTCATCTTCTTAATTGTGTGGAGCATAATGGAAACAATCCAAACCAACATAGATGAAGTTGGTTTGGTTAGGGGGGATCCCCAATAGAACCACCATCCCCACTGGTAGGTTTGGGAATCTTGGCCATTCCATGTCTTGTGTGGACTCAATAATATACATGAAAGTCACGTTCTATATAAGATATTCACCTAACCATTAATCAGCTAAGTGAAATGTCACCTGGGGTGCTGATGATACCATTGATGAAGCAGGCAAGGCAGATTGAGGTACCTCCTTGGCTATGTTTTGGGGATATTCCTCCTCTATGGGACTCAAAATTCTTGTAGCTGCTATAGTTGGAATTTATTTAGGTCCTTTATCCACTAGGGGTTCTTTCATATTCTAACATAATTTTATTTGGACTTTATGGGTTTATGAGAAGCACCAATAGCTTTAGATGCAGGATGTGGTGCCGATGTGGATGGGTCATCTTGCACTGATTTGCTCTTATTTTTTGACTATGTGGTTGGGGATGAAGATATTATGTACATATGTGTTGACATAAGGACAAATTTCCTTGGAAAGTCAACCTAATGCATGTATTTAAATGACTCTTCATTAGATGGAACCATATGAACTTATCCCTCATGCACATACTTGATGCATTGGTGTAGGATTGAGGGAATGTACTACATTTCCCTTATCAAGGGATGGCCTAAGAGGATGTTTTTTTGCATCACCCCCTCTAAAATGTGACACATCACGAGGATGGTCTTATACCCTACCTTTATAGGTAAAACAATTGTACCTATTGTGGAGCACAATGCATCATTAAAAGCCCTTAACGTGTAGGAGGTTGGGATGATTTTTGACCTAGGGATATTCAGGTGACCTATAGTATTTTTTGTAAGAATATTGATCGATGAGCCTATGTTGATCAGAACCCGCTTGAAGGATATGTCATTGATATACATGATAATACATAGAGGAGGGTCTGCTAAGGTAGTAGGGACTATCTTGATTTTATGATCATAGAAATAAATCATAGGCTCTTAGCACTACTACACTTTACCTACAAAGTGTGTGAATGCATATGGGTTCTAGGATTGGAGCTTGATCGATACTAGAATCTCCATTAAATTCTTCCTGTACCTAGGGGACTATTGTATGAGCTCATAAATTGATAACTTGGTTGGAGTCATTTGTAGATTTTGCTCCAGTCTACTCCAGACAGTCACCATAGATTACGTTGGTGGACATTATGGATTGTTTTACACTTATCTCTATCGAGGTATAGCTAAGATACAAACAGGAGATGTAGGTGATATTGTTTGATTGTATCATCAACTTCTAGTTACCATATTAACTATCTCAACCATTTCAATAAATCCTTGAGTGGGAGGTTCAACTTGGACTTGGTTGACTTAAGCATCTTGATCTCTTAGGGCATCATGATTTGGCAATGGGTTTCTAAATATACCCATATCTCTGTTATCAGGTGCTAATGGGTTGTCAACCCACAACTCACCCTTTTAAATTATATTTTGCACAAAATTCTTGAATCTGATGCAAGCTTCGATATCAAGCCTTGGTTGCATGTGTTATGGGTAATATTGATCTTCCCTCTATCCCTTGGGTTTGGGATGGTTAGGGTTAATAATTTTTACTTCATGCAATCTAATACTTTGTGCCTCACTTAACTAATTAAATATTGATTACATAAATTCAAATAAAAGCATAAAATAGTGAGGTGGTTGACGTTTCTTGTTACAACCCTGATTGTTATTTTGATTATAATTGGTTGGTGGGGGTTGAGCTTGATAGTATTGGGGATACTGGCCATTCCCCCCTTCAACATGCTCAATACAACCTGATTAACTTGAGAAGGCTTGGCCTGATTTTGTTTGTTCTTGTTTTTTTGTTGTTATTATTCCACTCATTTTTGTCTTGGATCTTGAGGTCAGCTTCTTCAATATTTATGTCCTCTATAATATTGGCTTGAGCCAATGCTTATTCAAATATATCATATTTCTATAGTTGTAATAGCAATGATATGTGCTTGGTGCAATGCTTTATAAACATTTGGATGAGCTCTTTAGTGGAAATAGAGAATGGTAATTTTACCATTATTTTCCTCCATCTATTCTCATAGTCCATAATGGGTTCATCATCATATTTCTTTAAGTTAGCAAGATTAGTCAGGTTTACCTTATTTTTGACATCAAAGGAGAAGCATTCAAGAAATTCATTCACTAGTTGCTCAAAGCTAATGATGCTATGCTTGGGTAGATGATTGAACCATTGAGTTAATGTTCCTGTTAATGTCATAATGAAATTTATTAGCATTAGGATTTCATTCTACTCAAGTTGGAAGCACACATTCATGAAATTAGTAACATGTTCTTGCACATTTTAATCTCCTCTGAAATTTTCTAGCCTAGGCATTTCAAAGTGCCTAGGGTATGCAAGACTTAGTACTGAGGGGCATAGAGGTTGATTGTGTATTTTTCTTAAGGTCAAATTTTGCCCAACTATGTCTTGATTCTCAAGATATTAAACTCTCTCAGTGAGTATTTGATACACCTTCGAGGAAATAATCTCCTATTCTCAAATGTTTACTCATGGTGGTCAAGGAGGTAAGCCTGTGTCTACCCAATTTGGGTGTTTATGTTCACCCGCCATGACCATGAAAGGAGGTTCAGGGTATGTTTGCTCTTGATCTTCCATCCTTGCCTGTTCTTCATTAAGTTATGTCTATTATGTATCCAAGCATTTTTTGTGTTGTGAGGCATAGTGAGTGTGCTAATCCCTTGTTTAGTGTGTCTATCATGCTAAGAATTGGCATGTTTATCATGTTGGTATTTCTCTTCACCTATGTGTAAGTCAGATCGATCCAACCTATCTACCTTCTCTTTGCGCTTAACCCTTTCCTCTCTCAAGAATTACTTATGTAGGAATGAATATCTTTTTCTTCTTACCTCTTGCTTGAGAGTTTCCAAATGCTCTCACTCCATGTGCAATGCTTCTTATAGAATACATATGTTGTTGGATTGACCTACCATTAAAGGTTCATGTCTCTCTAACTCTATGCGAGGAGTTCTAATGGATAGGCTTCTTGGAGATGCCCCTTCCATGTTCTTACCCTTATCCATTAAGGTGACCAGTTCTATATGATGTGATCTATGTTGTGTACCCCTGGTCAAAGGTAGTGTATGTGTTGTGGGGTTGCTTTGAAGCTTCTCCTAGTTCATTGATGTGCCTAGTAGTCTGATGACTATGTGAACTT
>JAQPPZ010011312.1:0-46917 GCA_028583015.1 Wollemia nobilis | reverse complement strand
TGTATACCAGAATGAGGTTATCCACGAGTGGCAGTGTAGGAATAACACCTACCAAGCCATAATATTAAAACATAGCATCTATTATATATACACTCCAACTTCGAAATTGAATATGGAAGGGATTTAATAAAAGGGTAAAGGTTTAACGAGTATAGCTTATAAAACAAATTGATTAAATTTGAAAAACATATCGAGTAATAAATATGTATTAAAAGATAGGAACTTTATCTTTATTAAAGAGGAAAAGCTTTGATTAGTTAAATTAAAAGAAATTTAGACAATGAAAATAAGAAAATCGTAAGTATAGCTAAATAAACCTTAAAGGTAGCTTTATACAAAGTATTTCATATTAGAAGATGCTCCTCTACTTTTGTGTTTTCTTTGGACTCATATTATGTTTTCTTTGATTAAGAATGTATGATAATGGTTTAAAATTTTTAGGAATGGATAGGTAATAAAAGTAACTTCGGAGTCTGTGGTAGGCTATTATAATAAGTAGAGTAAGCCTATAGTTAGGCTAATAAATTTTCTTCGATATAATGTATAATTTTGTTTTTTTTGGAAGGATATAAAAGAAAAATATTTAGAATCTTTAAATAATTATATTTTAAGAAGAAAATTAGTAGGGTGTTATTATGAAATTTGTTAGTTGTATATATATACCATTTTTAGTTCGTATGATTAGATTATGTACATATTTAAAGTATTTAAAAGTATTTTAAAAGTATTTCCTTTAATTTTATTTAAATGGTTCTTAGCATCATATATTTATGAGCAAACCATATTACTCAAAACACCGGGACTATATAACCACAATCAATGATAGACTAAAACTTTTCTCCATTAAGAAGAATGATGTAATCAAAGACCAAAATCCATTGAGAAGAGTGGTGTGAAGAAGAGAAACCATTACAAAATATGACATATGATGGCATTGAGTAGGATGTTATCCACCCAACTTTGATAGTTCGTAGTGGCGACTATTTTGAATCGGAGGTAACCTTTCTCCAGTATTTTAAAAGGACAAAGGTCCTACGTTGTAAAGAGTAACGAACGATGGAATTGGACATCATTATAGGTTACCATATGAGTAGTACATGAGGTTACTCACAAACCTACTCCGATTGTGGAATTTCCAATAAAAACTAAGGTCGAAGAGCAGATTCGAGGTTGGAAAGTCCAGCAATAGATGGTATGGGCAGCATTATCGTCAACCGAAACTGGATTTGAAATAACTAGTCTAAAAACCATGCAATGGTGGACCCTGGTTAAACCTTAGTTGAGGATCAATGATCAAGCACTGGCATAGCTATGGTAACCCAAAGCATGATTCTTTACAAAATGATAGGTCAGTGGACCAATAAGGACAAGAGTAGGATTGTGAACCCAAGTATTCTATGCTTTAAGTCAGGGAATTTGTGCATCCACCCTTCTAGATGTTATGGGCCTTGGAAGGGTAACCCCATGCCAAGGTCAAGGAAACTCAAGAGAGGAGTAGATGGTAACCTATCGTGGGAAGTTGGCCAGTCCCGAGAACTTAAGATGCCATCTGCAATGGTAATGATCTTGAAGTGTGAACTCCTATGCCATAGTACTAATATAAAGTTGGAAATATATGCATAAATGTGCGATATGTATGTGTGTTTTTAGCAAAATTTTGAATTTATGTTTTGACAACTAGGTGAGTAGACTTGGGTTGTTACAGTTGGTATCAGAGCCTAGGTTGCAAAACCCTATGATGCAAAGCATGAATTATTGTTTTAACATACATCTTATATCACCAGGTATGGCGGGGACCTCCAAAAGGATCAATGTTAATCTGCAAGAGGAATTTGTAGAAGTCTCGAGGAAGGGACTAAGATAACTTGTGAGGGAGTCAAAAAGAGTGCAAACCGTAGAAGTGCCTCGATGTGTTGTTAGGAAAGAAAAAGAGCTAGTAGCTGCAAAGGCTACACAAAATGATGAAAATATGGCAAATATGATTCAATTAATGCAGGAGCAGCCGAATTAACAACGAGAGCAAATGGAGATCCAGAGAGCTCAAACGAGTGAGCACATGGATCAGTAGAGGGTACAAATGGCCTAATAATAGGAAATAATCACTCAAATACAGAAAGTCATTGAAAGTCTATCTAAGGGTAAGGAAATTGAAAGAGAAAGCGAGTTTCTAGAAGGGTCCTTAAGAAGAAAAGTAGGAGTTGAATTGAAAAAATAAATAAAGAAATTAAATATTTCTAAATTTTATGGAAGGGGTGATGGTGAAGTAGACGTAAATTGGTTAAGTGAATCAAAAGCGTATTTTTCAATCCAACCCCTCTGTTCGGAGTCCAAGACGACATGGGCTATGGCACATTTAGAGGATCCAACCAGAGACTGGTGGACCACTTATAAGAAGATCACTCAGAAGGAGGTTGTGGATATTCCATGGGAAGAATTTGAAAGAGAATTTAAGGATCGTTTCCTCATGCCATAGTTCTATATCGAGAAATATGGTGAATTCACTAACTTATGCCAAGGCAACATGACCATAATTGAATCCTATCAAAGATTTGTACAACTTCTGAAGTACGCCCCTGAATATGACAAGCATGAGGAGTTCAAGGTCCAAAAATTTGTAATGGGATTACATCCCAAATATGGGATATCCATTGGAAGAAATGTACCAAAAACTCTGACAATAGCTTATGATGCTACTTTTTATGAATAAATAAACCAAAATAATGCAAAGGCTTATTATCAACAAATTGAATAAGAGGATTCCAAGAAAAGAAGATACCCGAAGCAATATAGGGGCAGAGATCAACATAAGAAGTTTAGATATGGTGGATGATATAAGGGGTGATAATAGAAATAAAGGAAAGTATAAGGGAAATAAGGGGCAACTAGAACAAAGAAATTTTCAAGAAAAGAAGAACAATAACCAGAATAAAAGTAAAGATGTCAACCAAAATAAGGGGATAAATAGAAGAATGTAGGACCAAATACATGTTGTGCATGTGGAGCCTTAGATCATTTTGCAAGACAATGCTTGCACAGAGCTTATAAAAATAATCCTAGAGAAGAGACTCCACATAGAATCTATGCTACTATAGGTAAACCTAACCTTTCAAGGCAAGCTACTCCATTTCTTTTTAAAGGAAAACCGGGTAAGAGAGATGTTCAAATTTTTATAGATAGTGGTGCTACTAATAGTTTAATTTTAACTAGTATTTTGAGGGACATACCAGTTAAACCCGGGATCATGGCAAATAGGTGGCAAGTTGAGTATGGTTCAAAACAGACCTATATGGTCAACCAATGCTTATTTGAGCCTCAAATAGATATACTTCAGGGAAAGATTAACTGGCACATATATGTGGCTCCCTTACATGCTTTTGATATAGTCTTAGGAGTAGACTGGTTAAAATCCCACAAAGCCTTGTTGAATTTTGAAGAAAGGTGGTTAGATTTCATAAATGACTCTAATCAACGAATCCATGTCCATTATAATCAAGCATATTTTTAACACCATCTAATGACTGCAATGCAAGTCAAAAGAGCCTTAAGGAAGGGATGTAGACTTTATGTGGTCAAGTTAAACATAAAGGAAGAAATTGAGTCCAACTTTGCTCTATTCCAACAATATCCTATTTTAAATGAGTATAGAGATGTTTTTCCTGAAGACCTGCCTGGATTGCCTCAAAAAAGAGAGTTTGATTTTCTATTGAACTCATGCCAGGAGCATCTCTTATAGTCAGAAACCCTTACCAAATGACACCCCTTGAACTACAAGAACTTAAGACCCAATTGCAAGATTTGTTAGAAAAGGGACACAATAAACCTAGTGTGTCACCTTGGGGAGCACTGGTTCTGTTTGTTAAAAAGAAAGACGGGTCTCTAAGACTATGCATTGACTATAGGATGCTTAGTAAGATGATAGTAAAGAACAAGTATTCCTTGCCTAGAATTGATTATCCGTTTGATCAGTTAAGAGGAGCAACAATATTTTCCAAGATCGAACTTAGGTCAAGTTATCATAAATTGAGAATCAGGGAAGAGGATATATTAAAATTGCTTTTAGAACTCGCTATGGACATTATGAGTTCACAGTGTTACCTTTTGGGTTAACAAATGCACCAACTGTATTTATGAATTTGATGAACAATGTGTTCAGGGAGCAATTGGATCATTTTGTGTTGATATTTTTGGATGATATTTTGATCTACTCTCAAAATAAGGAAGAACATGACCAACACATGAGGGTAGTTTTGGAAATCCTCAAGAAAAACCAATTGTATGAAAATTTTTCCAAGTGTGAGTTTTATACTCCAAAATTTTAGTATATGGGGCACATTGTTTCAGCTAAAGGAATAACTATTGACCCTAAAATATTGAAGCCATAATAGACTGGTAAACCCCTACCAATGTTTCTAAAGTAAGAAGTTTTATGGGAATGGCTAGATACTATCGATGATTTGTTAAGGGATTTTCAAAAGTTGCATTTCCTATTACCAATATGCAAAGAAAAGGAAAAGCATTTAAGTGGATGGCTCAGTGTGAAGATGCTTTCAGAACCCTTAAATAAAAACTGATAACTACACCTATACTACAAATACCTGACCTCAACAAACCATTTATAGTTTGTACCAATGCCTCTCTAGAAGGACTAGGTGGTGTCTTAATGCAAGATGAGGCAATAATAGCATATGAGTCCAGGAAGCTCAAGAAACATGAAATAAATTATGCTACTCATAATTTAGATATGATTGTTGTATTTTATGCTCTTAAAATTTGATGATACTATCTGTTGGGAAAACCATTTGAGTTAAAGATTGATCATCAGAGTTTGAGGTATATTTTCACCCAACCTCTACTAAATGCCAGAAAACGAAGATGGATGGAATTCCTAGCCGAATATGACTTTGGGATTGAATACATCAAAGGAAAGGAAAATAAACTAGCAGATGCCCTCAATCGAAGAAGACACATAGCTTCCCTCACAAAATGTCAAAATGGTCTAAAGGAGCAAATTAAGGAAATGTAGAAAATTGATGAATTTTGTAACTAATGTTGTACTAAGGTCGAGCAAGGATCAGATCGACACATATATTATAGTATCAAACAAGATTTGGTGTATTTTTGAAATAGGATAATAGTACCTAATGATGAAGGGCTAAGAAGAACCATCTTGCAAGAGGCACATTGTGCACCATATTCTACTCACCCAGGTGTGAATAAAATGAGAGAAACTTTGAAAAGAGACTATTTTTAACCCAGAATGAAGAAGTATGTGGTTCAATTTATTGCGAGATATCTAGAATATCAGCAATTCAAAGCTGAGCATCAACATCGTGGAGGGTAACTACACCTATTTGATGTACCGAAACAAAAATGGCAAGTGATTTCTATGGATTTTATAGTTTGTCTTCCCAAGACTTGGTTTCAAAATGATGCAATTTATGTAACTTTGGATAAATTTACTAAGGTGACACATTTTATATCGGGAAACGTTCATGATGATGCACCTACAATAGCACAAAAGTTTGCAGAAGAAATTGTGAGGTTGCATGGTTTTTCTGAAATAATTATCTCGGATAGAGATTTGAGATTCACTTCTAAATTTTGGCAAGCTTTGCACCGAGCATGGGGCACAAAGCTAAATATCAACACAACCTATCATCCTGAGATGGATGGGTAGACCGAGAGGATCAATCAGGTGCTGGAGGATATGTTACACATGTATTATATGGACCACCAAAGTAAGTGGGAATATTATCTCTTCTTGGTGGAATTTGCATATAACAACAACTATCATACCACGTTGGGCATGGCCCCTTTTGAGGCCCTGTATGGGCGTAGGTGCAGGACACCATTAATGTGGGATAATTTGGATGATTGAGAAGTGATCGGTCCTGATGCTGTTAATAAATAGAGGTCCAATTGAAGGAAATCTGCTAGCGACTTTGTGAAGCCACGAATCATCAAAAAAGTTATGCAAATCTAAAAAGAACCCCTTGAGAATTTTCCATTGGTGATAAATTTTAGATTCAAACTGACTAAAATTTCCATTAAGTCTACCAAAATAAGCCCCAGATTTGTTGGTCCTTTTGAGATCATTGCAAAAATAAGTCATGTTGCTTATAAGCCCGCCCTACCACCAAAATTATCAAAGATCCATAGTGTTTTCGATATGTCTCTTCTCTGCAAATATATTGTTGACCCATCATATATTTTGGATGTCTCTCACTTGTAGACATCGGATCCGCATCTCATTGAGGTTCGATCGGTAAAATTTTTGGGATATAGGTCTAAAAATTTGAGAAAGAGAAGATTTGACCAGTGTAGGGTCCAGTGGGATCACTACTCAGAGAGAAATGCTACTTGGGAGGATGTAGCAGAAATGAAAAGACAATTCCCTTTCTTGTTTGAAAACTATTAAACAAAAAGAACAACTTAAATATGATTGTGATTATATTTGTATGTTTTATTTATATATCTAAATATTAATGTTATTGTATAAGACAGTGGATTTTGAAATCATGCATAATCCATGATTGTTTATTTATAAATATATGTTTAGTTATCTAAAACAGGGATTGTGTTGATTCCTGGTGGGGGAGAATGTAACATACCCATTATTTGATACTGTTGTAAGTGTTGTGATTGCAGGTACAAGTCTTCATTCCATAAGAAAATAGAGCAAATACCACCTCCTGATGGAGATAGAGGTTGAGGGCATCAAGGTAAGGTGGGATATGATGTGCCTCGTACACCTTGACCCGTGGGTACATGGAAACCCATTGTAAAATCTCATATAGGTCATCTTGCTTGCTGTTGCATTCCGTGCATATGCTGATTGTGAAATTAAATGTTTTACTTTTGTTTGCTAGATGAAAATGGTAATTAATATTTTAAAATATACATGTATCTCTTAATATATAGAAATTTATTAAAAGAATAATAAATTAAGTAATATATATATATATATATATATATAATAAAACAATAATTAAAAATGTAAACTATATAATAAAAAAAAATCAACTATTTTAATAAAAAAAAGGAAGTATTATAAAATAAAACACATATAATAATAATAACACTAAGTATTTACATGTATTATTTCCACCCACCAGGTGGATGAGATCAAGACGTTTCCCCCTGGCGGACAATGTGGTGCACTGTTGCATGTCTATTTGATATGTGTTGTCAAATTGGTAGAATTGATCTCTTTTAATTGGCAAGAAGTTGCCTAGAAAAAATTATTACCATTCGGAAAAGTAACAACTAGAATATTTCTATGGGAATATCCAAGCCTACGAGCGTGTTTGATATCAAGCCAGTAGTGATAAGATTTCAACCTCTTATCAGGTAGAACTAGTACTTTTCCAAGAATGGATTTGCTATTTTGTAAATAATGATATTTAATATGTATTTGAATGCTGGTTGAGGACTATGTGTGAGCGTTTGTCTTTACTTTCGGATGTTTTATTTGAAAAATAAAAAAATAGATATGAGAGCCTTTGTTTTTAGTTATATGTTATTATGCTTTTCTTCAAAATTGTATTCATGTAGAATAAATGCATTCACAAAAGGGCCAAGCTGACCCCTATAGTCCTCTACCCAATGCTCTCTGCCATGAGGAGATGCAAGAATTGGATTCGATGGAGCGAGATGACCCTGTTGGGAAGGTTGTTTGGTTGATTATAAGTGATACCCATGTTTCTATAGAATGTCATTGTATTCAGACTTATATGCTTCAAAAATTGTTTTAGTAGTTTTCAAATCGCGCAAGGGGTCTGTGGAAAATGGAAAAATTGTTATTTCTCTTATTTTGTTTTATTCATTATATGTGTATTTATATATTTTTTTAAATTAGAGAATGAGGTTGACATTTTATCTCATGTTCAAACGTATTGAAAAATGTTGTCTCAAAACTTTAGAAAATCATAAAAAAAAACCTTTTTAATCTGCTAATATTTATTGTTAGTAATTTTGGCGTGGAGATGCAAGTTTGTGAGTTTTTTGTGGTTGTCCCTGTATATAGGTGATGTCATAATGTGTAAATCATTGTTTCCTTACCAATGCACAACTGTGTTAAACCTGGATTTGTTGTATGAGTCTTCTAAAGACCAACGATGATGTGCACAGTAGAAAAACCTAAGGAACCTCCAAATGCAAAACAAACCATGCATTGTGATTTCTGCTAATATTAGAAAAATAAAGATAATAAAAATCTAAGATAAATGTGTCTTGTCTACCGGTGAGACGACCTTCTCTGGGCATAGTAGGTAGATAAATATGTTTCTTTTCCAAGGGCGTAGCATATAAGAGAAGCCTTGAGGGTCCTGGGAGTATAGATATACATAAAATAAAATACACATTTTTCAATAGGTTGTTAATCATGTTACTATTGAATGTCGAGAAATCCATGTAAATGTTGTTGTTGTAAGACAAACTTAGATCTATTCGTAGATTTTCAGCCAAGATAAAATATATACATTTTATTGGAAATTTTAACGAGGGATGTTTGTTAGAAGTTTATTAGAGGAAAATTGTTGTGTTGGCATGGTTGGTGTTCCATGAACACAAGAAATTTGAAAAATTAGACGTCTTCATGTAATAGATAAGATAGTATCTTTATAATTAACTTAAGAGAAAACCTTAATGTCCTGTTTGGATGTGTCGTGGAAAGAGTTTGGATAACATAAAATAAGAACCAAACTATATGCTAGAATGAGGTTATCCGTGAGCAAAAGTATGGGAATAATACCTACCAAGCCCTAATATTAAAATGTAGCATCTATTATATATACACTCCAAATTTGAAATTGAATATTAAGAATGCATGATAATGGTTTAAACCCTTTAGGAATGGATAGGTAATAAAAGTAATGTTGTAGTGTGTGGTAGGCTATTATAATAAGTAGAGTAAGCCTATAGTTAGGCTAATAAAGTTCCTTCGATATAATGAATAAATTAGTTTTTTTTTGGAAGGATATATAAGAAAAATATTTAGAATCTTTAAAGAATTATCTTTTAAGAAGAAAATTAGTAGGGTGTTATTATGAAATTCGTTTGTTGTATATATATATATATACCATTTTTAGCTCGGATGAGTAGATTATGTACATATTTAATGTATTTAAATGTCTTTTAAAAGTGTTTCCTTTAATTTTATTTAAATGATTCTTAGCATCATATCTTTATGAGCAAACCATATTACTCAAAACACCGAGACTATTTAACCACAATCAGCAACAGACTAAAACTTTTCTCCATTAAGAAGAATGATGTAATCAAATACCATAACCCATTGAGAAGAATGGTGTGAAGAAGAGAAACCATTGCAAAATATGGCATATGATGGTATCAAGTAGGATGTTATCCACCCAACTTCAATAGTTCGCAGTGGTGACTATTGTGAATCAGAGGTAACCTTTATTCAATATTTTAAAAGGATGAAGGTCCTATGCTGTAAATAGTAATGAATGATAGAATGGGACATTGTTCTAGGTTACCACATGAATAATACATGAGGTTGCTCACGAACCTACTCCGGTTGTGGAATTACCAATAAAACCCAAGGCCGAAGAGCAGATTCGGGGTTGGAAAGTCCAACGGTAGATGGTATGGGCAACATTACCATCAACCAGAACTGGGTCTGAGACAATTGGTCCAAATACAATGTTATGGTGAACCCTAGTTAAACCTTAGTTGAGAGTCAATGATTAGGCACTGACATAGCTATAGTAACCCAAAGCATGATTCTTTAGAAAATGATAGGTCAATGGACCCATAAGGACAAGAGTAGGATTATAAATCCAAGTCCTAAATGCTTTGATTCGGGCAATTAGTGCATCCACCATTCCAAGTGTTATTGGCCCTTGAAGGGCAACCCCATGCAAAGGTCAAGGAAACTCAAGAGAGGAGTATGGACCTTTCAGATGGTAACATATCGCGGGAAGTTGGCCGATCCCGAGCACTTAAGATACCATCTACAGTGGTAATGGTATTGAAGTATGAACTCCTATGCCATAGTACTAATACAAATTTGGGAATATCTATGTAAATGTGTGACATTTATGTGTATTTTTAGCAACATTTTGAATTTGTGTTTTGACAACTAGGTGAGTAGACTTGGGTTGTTACATCCCTTCTCACTTGCTTGAAGAAGTCTGTGTAATTTATTTATTCTATCTTTTGATATGGATCATCATAGTATTTCTTAGGTCAATTTGTAGGAGAGAAGCCTTTCCTTTTTCTTTTTTGTGACTCTCCTTCTAATGGTTTGGTCTCACCAGATACCATAGGAACAGGTGAAGATGGAGTGGAAGTGGGCAAAGTAGTGGTACTAGAAGGTGTTCAAATGGGATTTGCTTCAAGTAATGAGGGACTAATATATGCAAAATTGGTATCCATGGTGATTTAGAATGAAAAACAAGAAAAATAGGGTTGATAGTAATTATTTAGAGAAAGGACAAAAGTTTTGCTAAGTCCTAAAAAATAGAGTTATTTGCTCATAATTTTGGAGTGATTCGTTTGCTTTGGACCCTTTAAAAGTTTTTACAAGGATTGATTTTTCTTGGGAAAAATAAGTGATTAAGTTGTGAAAATTAAGTGATTCACTCACTACAGGGGCCTTGGTGAGTCATAAAGGTAGTTCAAGTGATACACTTATTGAACTTGAGCAATTCGCTCATCCCAAGGGATTGAATTTTTTTTACTTTTGGGGTGACTAGAGTGGTTTACTTGCAATCATATTTGGAGAAATGTTTTTAGATATGAGAAAATCATCACGTGTTTTAGAAAATTCCAAAATTTAGCAAATTTTACCACTTTATAGCCAATGGACAGGGAGCTTCTATGAAGCTACTACCTAACTAGCTTTATTTTAGGTGGTTTTCTTAGAATGGAATAGACATGGCATGTGTGGAGGGAGTATCTTAGTTCCTTTGTCATGATGTGCATTAGAAGTGAGGTCCCTTCAGGCCCCCAAGGGTTATATGCCTCATGTGCAGTGCACACATGCCCATTCCTTGGCATGTGCTATTCAGGTAGGGTGGTTGACCCGTTAAGGTCCTATTAGTCCTTGTGACCAATTGGCGTAGGATGGGTCTAAGGGAGAGAATATTGATCATTATTGTGAATAATCCACTTTAAATGAAAAATGGTTCATTTACTAATAGAAAGCAATTCACTTTCTTTTTAACAGTGACATTGACATGATATGGCAATGTTAAGGAGAAAAGGAGAAGAGAACAATAGAATTGTTTTTAGACAAAAGGGAGTTGTAGAAGAAATGTAGTAGAAAGAGTGGAAATAATTTCTATAATAGTAGCCATAATTAATATATACATATTTACATATGCCTTTGTTTGGGATTCTTATTGCTAATTCAGGTGGAGATATTGCTTGTTTGTCCAAATAGACAACATACCTCTATCTATGGTAGTAAGTTTTAGTCATTCGGGCCTATGATCCTCATGATTTGGTAGGAACCTATCAATAATGAATTAAAATTTTGATGCTCCTTATGTTTTGCCTGATCCTCATACCACTTAAATATTAGGTCTCATTTGTACTCCACCTCCATGGCTCTTTTGTTAAACCACCTTTTAACAACTTCTTGATGTTGCATTGTTATTTCAAAAGCCTTTTCTCTTTCCTATTTTAGGGCTACCTCTGCTAGATCCTAAACCTTTTATAATTAAAGCTTTTGTTATTGTTAATGAAGATGAATGGTCTTGATGAGGAAGTGGTGTTTTAAAAATACCAAGGTTTTGGTTTTGTTGAGCTAGGGGGTTGTCAAGCTTGATGGCCCTCAAGTCAATAAGGTATTGAACTATATATTTGAATACATGGCAATTATTAATGGCATGCCCATTTTACCTATGGTAAGGACAAAATAAATGTTCTTAATAGTGTTTCCCATGCTTAGTGGGATATCTGGTCCAATTTTGGGTAAAACAAGTTTATTTGTGTCATACAACCTTTGAAAAAGATAAGCATATGACTCAGCCAAGGGGGTATATTAGTGATTTTTTCAGATAAAATATCATTGGGGATGGTTCTCTACAACTGGAACTATGTTTTGCATGGCTTTATTTATCGAGGGTACCGCATGATAAGCAATTTTTTATGGTGATTATTGCACTGATTTTTGTTGATCCATTATCGACTGGCTCATGACCACTTGATTAACATGATTAGACTTATTGGTTGGAGTGGCCTGTGTTGATTTTGATTGGCCAAAATAATTGCTTTTATATTGACCTTTTTTTCCATTCCTTTTTCTTAGGCTTAAGAATGCCCTTTTAAATTTTTATTTTCTCGATGACACTAGCCTATGCTAGAGCTTCTTCATATGAATGGTATTTTTGTAATTGAAGCATCCAAGAGATAGGTTTTAAACAAATGATGAACCCTGGTTAATGAGAACAGTTTGAGTAGAGTTTGGTAGAGGTCAGGGTTCACTTGCACTTGTTGAATGTTTTGATGCTACTTAAGCAATTTGTTCAAATTTTCCCATGATTTATTAATCTCTCTATCAAAAATTGGAGGTATGGAGGTAGATGGTATGGAAGATGTGGTTGGGGAACAAGTTACACTTGGTATGGTAACTTGGGAGGTTGAAACTTGTGAAGCAACATTTACATGTGCTTCATACAAGGGGTTAGTGTAGGTATATGTGTATGAATATGGGATGGAAGTGCTAGGAGCACTTTGGAGAATGAACACATGAGAGGAAGGTGCAACTGATGCCTCAAGAAGAAGATTAGTGTACACCTGGGTAAAGCTGGATGGTGGCTAGGAATAAACAATTACTTGTTGTAAAGTAGGATATTGTCTAGGTGATTTGGGGACTGACTCTAAGACATACTTAGAAGACTTCATAAGAGCTTCTACTCATGCCATGTCTATGTGGGTAATGTGGTGATCAATGGTTGGTGATGTTGAATCTATTTGAGGAACATCCATATGAAAGGTTGTGGGTGACAAGGAATGTGAGGGACCTACAAATAAATCTACATGTATCACATTTGAGGAATCTGCCACAGAAGTAGTAGGGAAGGTGGATGAAGGTTTCATTGAATTGTTTTTATTTAATATTTTCTTTTGTTTTCTTGTTAATCACATGAACAATTAAACCAAAATACAAATTATGCAGTAAAATAAAACACAAAATTGAAATTTCATAAGAAAAATAAATAATCAATGCTAATTTTATTCAATAAGTGTGTCTTACCTCATTCATTGATTATCTCATTTTAATGTGAATTCATTTTCTTAGATTTTGATTTTGTGTGTTTCAATGTGCTAATTTGAATTAAATGGGTGAATCCTATGTCTTGGATGAGGCAACGAGATTCTTACTGGTGATGAAATCTAGAAAGTTTTCTCAAGGGTAATCTAAGGCATCTAGGGGAAGAGATTGGTATATGGAGATGAAAGCCACCGTCACCAAATCTCAAGCAATGGCTAATGATGAAATCCAACCATTATTATTTAAATATGAAGCATGAAGTGTGTGACTCTTTTTAAAAGTTTTCAATATTTTATTGTGTACATACAATGTTAGAAAAATAACTACTTTCGATAGTCTAAATCATAATCCACTACCCATAATACCAATTTTTCCAAAGGATGTAAAATACACTACTTAAAACCTGCTCTGGACAACTGGGGGGTTCGTCTACTCCTCTGTATGGAATCACCAAAATACGGGTATAATTTTGGTATCTAAACGATGTTACTATTTAGACCTACAAAAATAGAAATATCTAACCCTAGGATGCAAACTAATGTATGCACTTAACAGTTCAAATGCAAACAATAATGCAGCACACCATAAAATTGAGAAATTTTTAAGCAGAAAATGTGTGAACGAATGCAGTGAAATGTCTAAAATGCAACTAAAATGATTTGTTTTTACCAGATTTATTAATGATGTTCATTTTAATCTAAAATCTAAAAAAAAATGTAAAAGTGACAGAAAACATAAAAATGGAAAGTTAGGGTTTGACAATAAACTTACCTAGAAGCCTACGTTTTTGCTATAAATATTTGTAAAATACCCCTAGGCACTTATAAAACACACTTGGACATTTCTTGATGTCCCTCAAGTGCCACAGGGTGTTCGAGCAACCTTCTACAAATTTTTAGAAACCCTAATCCATAAAAAACTACGAATTCTATGTTTCTAGAAACCCTGCAAGATGAGATAGAAAACAACAAAAAATTAAACACGGTAAATCAAATTAATAAACCCTTAGGGGGTCCCACCATGATTGCCATTTGTAGATGCAAAAGCGAAACACCACAAAATAGATATAAAGAAAAATTGAAATCAATAGACAATATTGCACCAAAAGAGATGATTTTTATTTTTAATGAGGGAGAGCCTCAAATCTCTATTGTTACAATGAAAGAATTGATTTTATTTGATACAAATGTTTACAATAGCTAGGGTTCTCCAAAACCCTAGCAAACAAAACTAGTGGTGTCTTCAATATCGCTTATGATCCTAACATATGTGAGTGGGCTTCGTGCTATCCAATACTGGGCCATTCCAGCTTAAGCAGTTGCACAATGCTTATGTAACACTTCTAGATTTATGCGCAAGAAAATAGTAAATAGATCAATAGCAATTGTGAGGGCTCCACAATGTGAGGCCCTCAATAATTAATACAAAATCCCTAGCTATCTAATGTAAATAACATGAACAAAAACTAAAAATGCATAGAATGAAATAAAAATAATAATATTTACCTTGAGATGCTTGTTGTTTTCTGATCTATGATATTTATTGCAAGAAATCGGTGCGGTAATACCCTAGCATCACCCGAGGGCTTAGAAGGGCTGCAAGGATCTGGTGTAAGATACCCGCGGGTGCTCGACAATAGCATAAAATGCATGTGGATGCTCAGGAATGGCAAAGGGCATCCAAAGGCGCTCGATGGTGAAGGAGAAGCACCTAGAGGCGGTCGGTAGTGACAGAGAGTGTTCGAAGGTGTTCGAGATATGAGGTGAAGATATTCAGAAGTAGATCTAGCTGGGCAAGAGGGGCAACGACGGATGCGGGGGTTATGGTGAGTGAGGATGAAAGGCAAGAGTTCTTGGATACTCCAGAGAACTCAGGGGTAAATGGCTTAGCAAATGATTTAGGGGTTGAACCATCAAAATATCTCCTATTAATAATCCACACTAGGGTATGTTAGGGTTTGAACGACATGAATTGTGTGGCTCATATTAAAACATAACGAAGGGTGGATATTAATTTTAGGTGTGTGGCATGGATTGATGTAGATGGATGGCTAGGATTAAGTTAAATCGGATGACTGGGATTTATTAACGTATATAATATTTATATTTATTAAATATATATAAAATATAATATTAAAATATTAATATTAAACATATATTTAACAAATATGCCTAGATATATATAATAAAAGGAAAACAAATAGCGGGAAGACAAGGGAAAAAAATAGCGGGAAGATTTGGTGTTTACACCTGGTTCAAGTTCTTGAAGTTGATACATAGTCTTATATCACCATTTTTCTTGCATACTGGAACTAGATTATCAACTTAGGTGGAGTGCTTGATTGAAAATATTATATGAGCTTGTAGAAGCTTCAATAATTTTTTCTTCATTGTTACCTCTATTTTAGTGTTCACTAGTCACTGCTTCTATCTAAAGGGTCTTGCATCAGGCTCTAATTCTTGTTATAAATTCACCTTTCTATTCATAAGAAAATTTCTAGAGGATATTACAAATATTCTCACACAATAATACACACATAAAACACTAAAATATTATTGATAAAATCTACAATAACATGCATAAATGCATTGCTACTTCGGTAGGTATTTTATACAAAGCTTTGTCTTCAATATATAATTACATGAGACTCTTCATATGCATATCTCTCAACATTTTCTCTTCTCTCACATATTACATAGTGATAAAATCTCTCATGATTACATAACTCTCTACTTCACACAAGACACCTTACACAACCCTAAACCATTTACATGACCAAATAATGTAATATCACCAACACTCTTGTATTACATTATTTGATAATAATTTTTCTTCCAAATAAAAAATAAAATTATTTGGACTTTAGACACACTTCATGCACTACCTCTCGATTATCACCTTATAAAAAATAATATATTTTTAATTGAATTTTATTTGAATCTACATTAAAATTCTAGCAACAACCTTTGATTTCTCTTCGACCTTGCAAAATAAATCAATTAGATCATTCACAATAACAAGCCCTGGTAACTTCTTTTTCTCTAGCACCACAAATAATGGTCTTTCATGTCGAAGAGAAAATATTTTTATTAAGTGTGAATTGCATACCCATCCATGTATGACATTTCCAGCTTAAATATAAATATTACCATGGAAAAATTCATATTGACAAAATATTTTGCACTATTGCAAATGTTGGCCCATGGATTTTCACAAAAAATAGATTTCTTCCTTATGATCTTTTTAAATATGTCATCCTCTGTCTTGTTCCAGAATGAGGATAATTACATTGAATGAACACATGCACAGTGACTGATAGCACATGAGGGATATGATCCCCTCAAACATATGTAATATAGAACACCCAAATTAGAAGTAGGATAGGGATTTCATAATAGTCATAACTTATTAATGTAACTCCAGATTATATACATGCCAAGGAAAGAGGTTTAAAGACTAATTGCACAACAACAAAAGGCTCAAGAAAGGCTGAGATACAAGAGAGAATGAAGAAAATAATCCTTAGGAGAATGGATGGTTTTAGATATTTTACAATGAAGAGAACATACATATTTATAGATCATTTTTGGAGTTTTTCCTCCTCAGAATTTTCCACTTCAAAATCTCACCTAGGATACTTTGTATTGATGGTGTACAATCCTGAGGTATCTAATTCTAGATCTATTTGAGGTGAGATATGGTTGTCCATGCTAGAAATATACAACTATTAGACACCAAGATATTTCATCATTAATGCTTGACCAAGTCTATAGTTGATCCACAAATCTAATGATGGGGTCTTTAATGTTGTACTTTCCTGTAGAGGAGCGGTCGTACATTCTAGGGAACTAAATACCTCAGCACAATCTGTGGGATCTAGGGTAGGAGCCCTTGAAACAAAACTTGACCTCCTATATTTTTGAAGCCAGGATGATGCAAGTTTAACCAAAATTCAAGGGTGGCTCTCTTTTTGCTTTCTACTTTGGATCCCATTTTCGTTCTTGGTCTAGTCAGTGTATCTTGTTGCTAATTTTTAGTCTATATTTTTTAATGTTTTAGTCATTGTTGCTTTCTTGTGAATATTAGATGTTTATGTTATGCAGGTGTGCCTAGGCTATTTTTCCTTTTGGTCATGTGCATAGCTACTTTGGGTCTTCATCGAAACTTTGGTTTTGTCTCTTTTGCTATCAACTCTGACTTGACAAGTCCAATTACTGGTCCTATGTACTTGTATTTACCTCCTTCTAAATTTGGTTATCTTGCTCTCCACTAGGACCTTCTCTTACGAAACTAGCCAAGATGCATATTCCTCCCAAGTGTAGTGAGAATTCACTACACATATTTAGGTATATACAACATGCCTTATCTCTTAGTAGTTTCTCCCTCCTTTATGAACTCCCCTAGAGTATTGCCAATATTCTTCAAAATATCCTTATTGATTATATGATATGGAAGTCCAAAAACCCTAACACACACCATAATCCTTTTAATTTTTTTGTCTCCATAGAAAAATTCTCACTCCATGGTCTCAAATATAATGCATCTCACCTCTAAACCATTAGCCATAACCCATTATTTTATCCTTGAATTTTAAACTATAGAAGATGATGAAGAAAATTTATAGAGTAATTTGAATTCAATCCTCACTTCCACTTGATCTAATTTTATGTTTTTAAAAACTTGGGTAGTATTCATGAAACTCATATATTAACCCTTTGCTTTTAATAATGATTATGTCATGCTCAAATATCTCATCCTTGATAATCAATTTTGGTATAACATTTATTACCTAGATAGGGTTTTCCATATATACAACCTTTCTCTTATCCCAAACTATGGCATCCATACTATGAGTTAGGGAATTATTACTTCCAATTAATATTTTTGAAAATGGATTTCCTATCATGCTACCTAGATTTTTCTCATAAGAATCCTTTATTTTTAAAATTTTACAAAATAATTAAAATAAGAAAGTGTAACACCCAGTCCTTGCTTCAACTTGTTTCATGATCACACTTGATCCTTGATACGCTCACATACTTTCTCTCTAATACAATAAAAGGTGAGGCTCACTCCTAGCTCGTAATTACCCTTGACTTGCACTAGTTCTTTTTAGCTGTATTCTAAATATTTTTATATGTTTGATAAGGATTGTTGAAAGTTGTGTAATTTGTCTTTATAGGCCAATGTCAACATTGTATGTTTTTTTTTTCTTGAGAAGAAGGGGTTGTACTTGGGTCTCCCACCCTTGACAAATCACAACTCTCTCCTATAGAGTTTGAGAGTTCACAAACATATTAAATTTTCATCTCAATTGACATGCTATAGCTAGATACCTACATATTTTTTCAAAAAAGTTTAAATTCTTGATATTCATTTTTGGGGTCTTCAATTTTCTTTGTAAATACAAATATCCAACATCTTTCTTCTTGACATTTTTCAATCTTGTTCAGCCATCCATCCAAATAAAATATTGATTACTGGTGGTCTTCAATGATATCAAACTGCCATGTGTCACTTGAATATCCATAACTGCTCTATTGGCTCCATGTTTTTGTTGCTCTGCTTTGATATTATGAACAGTTGGTCCTATTTTTCCCTAATGCTACTACACCCATTTAAAATCCATAACCATTATGCTTTTTTCTATCAAATACTACCATACTTGATGCTTTTTTAACTGTATGTAGATCTATAATACTGATACCTTAAGCCATACCTCCAAGATTTTTGTTGCTCGGGGTGGTGTGGGTGTAGATATGTTGCAACCTTAACCTACCATTCCATTTTATTTAATTCTTCAATAATTTGTTTTTTATTTTAAATTCTTCTTTACAATATTCTCTTATGCCCTTCTTTTGGTGTGGCCTTATGCACTTTTGATAGGGCTTCATTGGAGTTTGTTGTTGCTTCTTCCATGAAATCTATTGTTGTTGCTACTATAAATCCAACTTTTGAGTCTTATGTTGGTTATTCAACTTGTTCCCCTGTCATAAATACTTCTTGCTTCTTCTTAGATCCTTGCTTCTTAAGATTTTCCTTTTGAATGCAACCATGAACTTGCACATTATCATCTGTATTTTTTTCTTTGCTTATATTATCTTTATTCATTTATTCTAGTTCCCCCTCAAGAATTTTTATTCTTCTTCATATCCTTTCATGGTGACCTTCAAACTATCTATCTTTTCATATGGGTCCCACTAACTCAATAATGCATGCTCAATTTCGTACCAAAGTGAAATTATAAGTCCTTTTCTTTTTTACACTTTCCCACAAAGCATAAGCTTCCTCTCTCAAAATTTTCATAAGTTAAATTTTCCAACAATGATCACTAGAATATAGAGATCTAAACTTCATTATCGAGCATCAATGTCATCCTTTCCAGTGAAAACTAGTAACTCCATGATCTTAACCCAAAAGAATTTCTGAAGCAGCTAGGGTTTTGGGGGGAAAAACTAGGGTTTAAAAAAGAAATCAAATCTCCTCTATTCCTTGCTATCAATAAATAATTCTATACATTTTCTTCAAAAACAAATTAAATTGCAACTGATTTGCTTACCTTGACTGACAAATATATTTGTATTTTTTCGTGATTTTAAAAATCCTCACAATTCTTGTCCTAGATGACTAACTTAATAGGGTCGTATCTCCCTCAATACTTCTCAGATTCCTTCATATGAACACTCATTTTAAATCTCTTCAAATTTTGCACATGTTGATCCAAGAATCATCTAAATTAGACAACCCTTTGCAAAGATTTAACTCCCAAAATATGAGATACTTTTTTGGAAAAATTTGCCCCAACGCTGCCCTCAAGTCACCTCCTCACATTGTATGTTGTAATCATGTGTATGTTTATAGATAATTATTATATAATATAATTTTATCATTATTTAATGTAATTTTCCATTGAGCCCATGATTTAACCTTTTTATCATCAACCTCGATTAACCCTTTATGCCTAATGTGTTATGGGAAAAGGGTTAGTAACTTCTAATCACTATTGAGGATTTGATATAAATACCCCTCACCCACCTGATCCATTGTAATAGTATGATCTTATCCTGATTAATTATGTGGGTACCCATGGAAACTCTTCCATATTTTGTGTCAAACACTCTTTCTTTTCACTCTTAGATTCTCTAGCATATGATTTGAGTTGATGTTCTACTTTTATTAATTTTAATAAAGTATTACAAAATCCAACAAAGTATTAGAGTGAATATGAAGCATTATCACTTGGTCATGTAAAGAATAATCTAATAGACTCCTATTATTCATCCAATCAATAGGAAAAATTTCCTTCAAATGAAGGATCTAAAAATTTCATGGCCATTATCTCAAGGAATACCCTTAGGAGAGTAAATTAAAAATTTTCCATAGTTTTATTTACGTGCATATTCTCTCTATTTTTGTACTGTTAAAGGATAATGGAATGTCATCATCTCGGTCTTTGGTTTAGTCAAGGCTAAACTACCCACATTTATATATTATGATATGGTGGTAGGCATGCTTTATTGTTGGGTCTCCTATTAGTACTAGGTATGGGTGCGGCCCTAATTGTTTTTTATGGATAAAGGACAAATTTATTTTCGAGGAAGCACAAATGAGAAGTATCCCATAATATGTTTTAACATACCCTTTTCATGTCACTTTTTATGCTTGATGAAATAAGATAATTATATGATTATAAGTTTATTTAACATTAATCAAGGTGTACTTGGAGAATGAGGATAGTGGGTAATATTTAGCATTTTAAATTTTTCCAAGTGACAATTAGTGACTTGATAATGTGTTGTAGTTAACCCAAGTTCGGATACAATTAAGTATTATCATGAGTCTGCATGTCAATCATTTTGAATAATTGACCAAATTTGAATACATATGCCTTCCACTAAAAATAACAAGTTGAGGAAAAGGTTTAATATTTTTCAAAACATTTTCAGATAAAAATGTTGTTACTATTTGAAACTGATAAGCATAGTTTTCTATGATACAAGGATTTCTTGGCTTACCTTATGAATTAATTTTATTTGTTAATGTGATTTTTCTTAAATACATTTGTGTAAATTGAGATATTTGTAGTTCTATACAAGAAGCATAGATATTCAACATACAATTTTTCAAGAATCCAAAGCTTATAATCTATATTTAGTGCCCATTAATTAAACCTTAAAAAAAATGATTTTATAAATTTTTATACTATTGTATTCGTAAAGGTTGATCTCACAACCTTGATCTAAAGGTAACATGTATTTAGGTATATATACACCTTCATAACAACCATTTTACTAATTGGTTGGAGTGTAATTTTATTTCCATTTAGTGAGATTATTTGGTCCCAAATATTATGTGTTCTTCATTCTTTGTTCTATGTATTTCTTTTCAAACATACTAGGTAATATTTAATTCCATTTGTTTCTAGAAACTACTATGAAATCTAACATGGTATCAAAGCAGGTATGAATCTCCATTACTCAAGTAATTCTACCTTTAGATATTTTCTTCTAGCTTCTCTTAAGGGAAACTCTTATTGAAGCAAGCTAAGAAGAATTTATTTTGAAGCTTGATGGCATAATCAAAAGAAATATTTTGTGGAAAAGGAGGGAAGAAAGTAGAGAGGGAGGGCGGTCCTCCCCTCTCCCCTCCCCCGGCTCTTTTCCGCCCGGCCTGCTCAACCCGTCATCCCTCCCCGGGAGTGGTTGGGATGATCTCCTTGGGGGAGATCCTTCTCCACTTTCTTCCCCTCCCCTGCTGGGTTTCCTTGGTTGATTTTTTGGCCTGGTGCTTCCCAGGGATCCCTGTTTGTTTGGGGATCCCTTCCCTTTTTTCCCTCAGGCTTCCCCCTGGGGTTTTTTGTAGGTTATTCGTGTGGATCTGGTCCCCTGCATTTCTCTAGGTGGTGGGGGTGATGGTTTAGGGTTTTGACAGCTTCTTGGGGTCTCCCTTGAGTCCTTGCTTTGGGGTGTTGGGGGCTCTTTCCCCCTTTGCTTTAATCCTCTACGATCCTGGTTTCCCCTTTGAGGCTTCTTCGTCTGGTTCCCTTGGTGGAACCCTGGCATCCGGTTTGGCCTTGGGGGGCTTTTCTCCCGGTTTCTCCCCCTCGCGGGTTGTCCGGTTTCATTCTTGGGGGGGTCTTGTTCCCCGTGTTTGCTTGGGATCCCATATCTGATTGACCTCTTCTCTCGTTCCCCCTGGATCCCCGGTCCCTTAACCCTTTTTCTTCTATTTTCTCGGGATTCACGTGGGGGGCTCTTCTTCTGGGGGACCCCCTTGTCTCTGGGCGGGTTGGTTTCTCACTGGGTGGAATGTTTTCCCGCTGGGCGGGATGGTTTTTCCACAGGGTGGGATTCGCCAAATCCGCTGGTTTTCCCGTTGGGCGGGATTTTCTCTTTTCTGTTGGTTTCTCGGATGGTGGGATTCTCCTGGTGGAGGTTTTTTGAAGCTTTCCGCTGGGCGGGATCTTCACTGAGATGGGTTTTAGCTGCTTCCCACTAGGCGAGACTCTCTCTTTGGTGGTTTTTGACTACTTCCCGTGAGGTGGGATTTTATTGTAACGGTTTTTCACTACTTCTTGCTGGGCGGGATCTACTCGATGGTGGTTTTCGGCTACTCCCCACTGGGCGGGATCTCCAAAACTACTTTCTTTCAAATTTGGTTGTTTCCCGCTGGGCGGGATTGTTCATGCTTTCTGTTCCCGTTGGGCGGGATTTCTGTTTGGTTTTCAGTTTCAAGGGATTGATGCCCTAGGCCCATAACTTTATTGTAATGGCTTATTCTTGGCATGTTTCTACCATCGCTTATGTAATTAGGTTTTGGGATCCTATTTAAAACCCGCTGTAAATACAATCACTACTTACCAAAAAAAAAAGAAATATTTTGTGATAAAACCCTAGGTGGACTTGAATCACAAGAATATCACTAGGATTAGCATATTTTCTCTAGGAGAAACATTCATAGATAAGTTCCTTTTTTTCTCTTATTAGGACTCAATCTCATTTTTTAATTTCTAATTATATGGATTCCCTAGTTTTAGGATTGAGTTTCTTGAGGCTTTTAGAAAACATGATTTTTATTTTAAAATTCTTTCAAAAAATTTATTTCCTTTTATCTTCTAGCTTTTTTTGTCCAATAGCAGTACAAATGAGAGGATAGACTACTTGGTCATTATGAAAGAAGAAAAGAAGAGGATATTTCTTTTAGATAGATCCTTGGTGCCAGAGAAGTCATGGGTAATATTTTATGTTTATCAAATACCTTTGAACCACTTGACAAAGTTGTAAAGATGGTTTGACAACTTTTCTACTATATAAGCATGAGAGGATGTCATAATTGGTTATGTTCAACAAAACTGCTATGTAGGAAAAATCATGATAGATATTTATAAAATATTCATATTTTTTGATTCTTTGCAAAATTTCACGAGGGTCCCAATTCAATACTTTTGCTCATTTTGCATCTAGGTACCCAAAATTTGTGTCCAATTTTTTATTTTATTTTTTCCTCTAAAATTTAAATTTTTGAATTTTGAAAAAGAAATATTTGAGGGAATATTCCATGGAATGGAAGATATATTTTTCCACTTAGGTGCATTAGTGTGACATGGTCCTATGTCAGCATGAAGCATAAAAAGGGGAGCAATTAGAATTTGATTGTATTTTAAATTTAACTTCTACCCTTTATCTCCCAAGTGTATTTCTTGGGGAGATAGCTAGCCAAAATATGGTAAGAAATTTACAAAGAGGACATCTCAAGTTTGATTCCTTCCCATGCCCAAAAATAATTAATGATCCTAATAAAGTAAGCACACATGATCATGTGGTAACTTTTGAAAATATGACACCCTGTGATGATGTGGCACCCTGTGATGATATAACACCTTATAATAACATGGCAATGGATGAAATCACATATTTGAAAAACCGATGACATGGTAGAGCTATATGGACAACACGTGGTAGTTCGTATGATTGATGTGGAAGTCTATACAAGTGATATGACATCTAGCCCATGAATCCTAGGTGACATGTGTCAGTTCATATGATTGTCTTGGCAGTCAATATAAGTGACTTGTCAAGAGGTGCAAAAATCTAGAGGCAACATGTGGTAGCTAATGTGGTAGTTTATACAATTAACTTGGCAATCAATGTTTAAATTTTAAGGTGATACATGATAGTCTTTATGTGACATGACACATGACAACTAATATAGTCGATGCAACTAATTTTAAGGTGATACATGATAGTCTTGATGTTGCATGAATCCTTAGGCGATACATCTTAGGTAATGCAGGGATTGATGCACGCACTAATATGGAAGTCTCTGATTGGGAAAAAATGGTAGGTTGTATAGTGACTAGCATGGCAGGTCATACATCATTGGACACATATAAAATGGATTTAACCAATCATATTTTCCATATTATCAAACTCGATAAAAACCTCCCATAATTAGCAAAAAACTTGGCAATGCATAAATTTCAAAGTGAATTACGATGCAACAATTGGCATATTATGGTTTACTAATCAGGTAACAAATCAAATCATGACAAGAGGTATCATGTGATTCATTAGTATATTGCACAACCAATACATGGTTAGCTCAGCCACTCATGCAATAACACATCATAGCCTCTTGTTTGCTATGGCTACTATTTTTTCAAAGGTTTTAGAGGTGTTTTATATAATTTTAGGGTAAATTTTTTAGAGACCATAATGTTTGCATATAAAGGATCTTGAGCCCCTTTTTTACAAATCAATAATTTGGTAATGTTTGTATGCAAGCTTTTGTATTTTTATAGAATAGTTATGGATCACTATGTGCCCTTTTTTATTTTTCCAAACTATGCTACCTAGAATATCAATATTCATGCTTTGCTCCAAAGTAAGTGGTTGCTCAAATATGTAAATGAGTATCTTTGTGATACTAATTTTGAATAATTAAAGCAAATCTATAGGGATAAGAAGGATGAGGCTCATGGTGTCATTGCTCTTAATGTCAACAATGTATATGACACCCATGTTAGTAGCACTATGGATCCTATAGTACTACTTGAGAACTTTCATGGTTTGTGTGATCGAATTCATTCCAAATAAATCAATAGATTGGAGGTTGATCTTGCAACCTTATCCATGGACTCATTTAATATTTTTGAAGAGCAACTCAATTGGTTCAAGAAACTATAAGAAGATATCCAAATTAAAAAAGGACTACCCAAGGAAATAAGAGAAAGACAAAAAGCATTGGAAAAGGGAGACAACATTGTACTACTCAAAATTATCTTCAATAATGTGTTAGAAATATGTATGATGGTTGTTATTATTTTTTAGATGTTTAATGTGTAATTTCTAGGTTCTCTTGTACCACCCATTGATGAGGTATTTAAGTACTTTTTGCATAGCAAATAGGTATAAGATAAATTATGTTTGCAATTAGGATCTCCCAAAGGAAGTAGTTGCTAAATCCCAGAATGACAAGCCAAAACAAAATGAGAAAAAACCCAACAAGTCTTTCAAAAAGCCTACTTGTGAGTTTTACAAAATAGAAGGACACGAGGCAAAGGTTTGTAAGTTTTGAATCAAGAAATTAGGAAGCAACAAGAAAGGGGGCATCTAATTTTGTTCTCTTCTATGCACAATATGATGATATTTTGATGGACAAACATCACAAGTGCATGTTGTAATTCATTTTGCATATTAGACATCCACTTCTTCAAATGAGTGGATTGCAAATTTTGGAGAAACTAGACACCATTAGAAATATTTTATCCCATTATTTAAATATTTTTAGGTCATGCATATTTAGATGATTAGGTCATCCATTTTAGATGGGTTATTATTTTAATATTCATTACATGTAACAATTTCCTAAAACAATAGTATCAATCTTCCAATCAGTATCCTTAAAGCATGTAATAAATATGCTTATGCCTAAATGAATGGATTGGTTCATTTTGCTATAATCCATATTAGGGTAGGGAAATTCGAGTATGAACTAAACCTACAATGTTAAGCTGGTCAAGTTGAATAGAGAGGATTCCTTGACATTCTCACCATTGAGTGTGTGATATCTAAGGTAAGGGACAATTGTTGTTATCCAAGGACATGCCCTTCTATTTGTTTTACTTGTGTAGATTTTGATTTAAAGCAGAGCTAAAGTCCAACTATGATAGGATCAAGATCAAGATTTCACACAACTAGGTAAAGAGGTGAATCTTGGGTCACTTGCTTTGTCGTATGCTTTGCAAAATATTATAAGAGATTAGAGTGGTTAGCTTTTTGAGTAGAGTTCCACACCACTTCAAGTTGCACAACAAAGGGGCATATACTCTCCTAATGTGAATACAAGATGATGGTTATCAAGGAAAGTAGAGGCAACCATTATGATTTGAGAAACTCACCAAACACCATTCACATCCCTTGCACATAGCCCAACATCCAAACAAACCTCAAATTGCAAGTTCTTAAGTCATTAATGGCTCTACCTCATTGGAATTTTGATAAAGGTAGACCACAATTTTAGATCTAGATTTTTTATCCAATAATCTGGGTTTGATACCACCCTACACCACCCTAGCCAAAAATTCCACTTTGACCATGTTTCATGTCTTGCATTATTGCATCCACAAGAGGAGCTTTAGACACTCCCATGCTGCATCATAAAATCAAATTCATTTAGAATTTTGGCTCTAGACATATCTAAATGTAGGGTTGTTTGTCAATATCCTCCATCACTTGTCAAAGAACACATGTTGAGGTCATCATACACTTGGTTGTAGCTTGGTGTTGACCTTCATGTTTGTTTCTTCTCCCCATGCGAGGCACAAACCAAGCAACACCATCATCATCCAACTATGTCATCCATAGGAAGGAAGAGAATAAGTCTTTAAAATAAAAGCACCCATCCCTTTCATGCTCAATGAGTGGGTTTGCCCAATCGGTTAGTGCATAGTGATTAAAGGTTTTTCCATTGGAAATACCCAAGTTTGAATCCTATTAGTACCCTTTTAATTTATGTGTAGTGTTGAGTGTATATAAAAACTCGTGGCCTTATTCTCAAGATCCAACTAGTAGGTCTGCCTAGTCGGCTAAAGCACAGAGGTTAAGACTTGGAGGCCCATGACCTAGGTCATATTTTGCAACTTCATGCTTAATTGCATTGGAGGAAAAGATAATTTATATTAATCACCCTTTTATTGAACCTTTAAGGTTTGAAGCAACGTTCAAAATAAACAATGCCCATCGTGGTCATTTATAGGTAATGTTGTCATGATTTTCTATTGCGCTTAATACCTAATATAGTTGCAACAAAGACATGTAGGGTCTATCCCTATAAAGCATCAAGGATAAATAATAAATCCTTAAATATTTTATTCACTTTGTAATTCATCCTAGTCACCAGTATCACTCGATGTAAACCCTAAAATTGACTCTTCTCAAAGGTCTTTCTAAGAAGGTGTGATAAATCACTTTTAATACTGCCTAGGTACCACTTAATATACTCTATCATGTACCTTAAGGTCTCTCTCACATATGACCATGTATATCAAGAGGACTAGCTTCTTCTAGTATTGAAAGGTATATTGGAAGGCTGGGTATATAAAAGGTACAACATATCAGACTGACGATATATTGAAAGGGGGGATATTCTTAAAGAGATAAGGAACCCTCATAATACCCACTTCCAAAGTGTTTCTCATAGATTCTCAACTCCTAAAAAAACCCAACTTCATACCATTGAAGACAAAGATGCAAACTATTTTGATAATGGAGAAGCTATGGGACATTCTGGTAGGTAACAGAAAGTGACCTCAAGATATGGACCAAACAAATAATTATGATGAAGCAAATAAAAGAACATTTATTCTCATCATGCTTGCTACAACTTATGAAATCCAATACCACATTTGAGATACTAAGAATTCTATACAAGCATGGGAAGATCTTACAACCATTTATGAAGGGAAGAATCATTCCATTGTTCTTAACCTTCAATCCCAACTTCACATTGTGAGTGGATATGGAGAGACTATAGAAAAATTTCTTTATATATTCACATAACTGAAGGCCAAATTGAATGCTATGGATGAAAAAGTGGATGATAAGATCTTAGTTCTCATCATACTTTGAGGTTTACCAATTTTCTTTCGAGTACTTATCACCTCCTTACAAGTATCCAACAAGGTTGTTTCCTTCAAAGAGTTGAACAATCTGCCTCAACAGGAAGAAGCAACCAACCAATTGTAGGACCAATTGCTAAACAATGCACTCATCAATAAAACCTATAGGACATAGAAAAGGCAAAAGGATTTTTCAAAAAATATTCTTCAAACAAAGGTCCTTCCTCCTTATCATCATAGAAGCAACCTCAACAACAAAAGAGGTATTATCGTATTTGTGAACAAGAATGATATGATACCAAATTTTGTTGGTATAGTGTCACCATAGAGGGTGAACAAGTCTGCAAACCTCAATAGAAGAAGCAGTAGTATAGGTAATTTCCTATCCAAAATCTATAAAAAGGGTATGTTACCATTAATGAGTTAAATTCAAATCATGAACATGCATAGGATGAGTTAGATTCAAATTTCTAACAGCCACAAAAAGTACTCATGACAAAAGCTACCACTAAATCCACAAGTAATATTTGGTATATTGATTATGGTGCTAGAAATTTGAAGAAGAAGAAGACAGAAAACCAATGACCATTGTTGATAAACAAACATACAAGGTGAAAGGAGAATATGATATTTTAATTCATATTCTAGATGGAAAATGCACCATCAAATAGGTCCTCTATGTCCCAGTAATAGCTAGCAATTTGTTATCTATGCCCCAAATTCTAGATAGAAACGTGAAGGTTGATTTCAAAGTTGAGAATGGCCAAATGAGGTGTTTTATAACTAGAAATGGTAAGCATATAGCCACATGTTTCTACAATAGTGGTTTATTTACCCTAGATATCCAATTTATTGCACATATAGTACTATCATAAAATATAATGTATGCAACTATCCTTTAGCATCGAATATATGGGTATATTAATTATGGCTACTTCAATTGAGTAAGTATCAAATGGTAACCGATCTACCCAAACTTTCACCCGCATTGCTAGTTTGCTTGGATAATTTAGTAGGGAAGCAACACCTAGTATCATTTGAGTTGAGCTCTCATAAATCCAAAGGGCCCTTGAATATGATGCATATCAATATGTGCAGACCCATGGAAACCAATATTGGTGGTAAAAGATACTTCCAATTTTTTGTTGATGACTACTCCAGGAAGATGTGGGTGTCGTTACAACTAAAGTTTATTTTATTCCAACACTTTCAATGTTTCAAGCAACATGTGGAAAATAAATTGTTATATTACGATCCTTTGCTCAAATCGAGGGGGGAATATACGTCTAAGGAGTTCACAAGGTTTCTTGTGTATAATGACATAAATTAACAACTCACTACATCCTATACTTCAAAACAAAATGGTATTGTTGAGAGAAGAAACTATTATATTATGGAAATTTGTTGTTGTTAGCTCATAGGAGTCAATCTAGAGTAGTAGTATTGGGTTTAATCAATCACTACTTTAGCGTATCTTCTAAACAGATCACCTACAAAGGCACTACAAGGAGTTACACTGGAAGAAACCTGGTTTTGGAAAAAGCCTTCTATCACATATCTTAGAGTCTTCAAAATCAAGGAACACATGCATGTGCCAAAGAAAAGAGGACCAATCTAGATGTAAAATATTTGCCATGCATATTTCTTAGATATGATGATGAATCCAAAGGGTATCAGTTAATAGACTCAAAAACCAAGAAATTGCATATAAGTCAATACGTAGTATTCAATGAAGCAGTTAAGCCAAATTCAGATATTGAAATCCCTCAATATGTTACATCTCCTATTGTAATCATAGAGCTTAATGAGAAAGTCCAAGAAGATATTCTAGCTATGATTGATGAACCTACAATAAAATCTCCTACACAATTGTAAAAGAATCCAAAATGGATCTAGAGTACCATCAGAATGCCAAGTTTGATGCACCTCCTAATCTCACTTCCACTCGCCCTCAAACTCATAGTATGGATTTTTAGGAAGCTAATATATATTAGATGCCTTCAATTATGGAGAATTTAGAACCAATAGTAGTAAAGGATTCCCTTAGGTCACCCCAATGGAAGGGAGTATGGAAGCAGAACATAACTCTTTGATAAATAATAAAACATGGGAGCTTGTTGATATACCTAAAGGAAAGAATCCCATATGATGCAAGTGGGTCTTCAAAACTGAGTACAAGGTAGATGGGATACTTGAAAAATATAAGTCACAACTTATTGCAAAGGGCTATGAACAAAAGGAAGGAATAGACTATGAAGAAACTTTTGCATCCATAGCAAATATGAGCACCATATACATTCTCTATTATGGAAACATAATCTGGTTGGAAGCTACATCAAAGGAATGTCAAAAGTACCTTCTTGAATGGTGATATTTAATAAGAGGTGTACATGCTCAACCCAAAGGCTTTACTGTCAAAGAGTAATAGCAAAAGGTATGCAACTTGTTAAGTCCTTATATGGGTTGAAGAAGGCTCCTAGAGCATGGTACATCAAAATGGGATGAGCACAATTATCTATTATAAGAAATTTGAATTTGATATAGTGATACTTGTGTTATCATTACAAGCAACTTAGATGAATTGATAGATGTTATAAAAAATGACTTGAAAAATATTTTGATATGAAAAAATTGGGACTTCTGCATTACTTCCTTAGCCTAGAAGTTTGGTAGAAGAAAAAACACATTGTGATAACATAGACCATATATGCTAAGACCCTACTAGAAATATATTGGATGACAGAATACAAGCCTAAAGCAACACCAATAGAGAAAAAATGTAATTGAATTGATATGTATTATTAGGTATCTAGCACTCTCTAATGTCAGTTGAATGGGAGTCTCATTTACCTGATTAACACATGTTAGCTTTTGAAGCTTTAAACTTAAAGGAAATGCAATACTCAAGAAATGCTCATATAAGAAAGCTCATGAAAATATGCAATGCTCTTCAATGGAGGTCACAACCTCTCCATATTTGCAAAAATGGATCTACATTGTATCTACTACTACTACTCTACCTATGCACTCCAAAATCCTCTCCCGTTCCTATTCTATGAAGGTCTATTTATAGTGATATGCAACTTTTTTTTTTCAATATTCCTATGACACCTTACTATTCTATTCTAAGGACTTATGTACATGTGGACTACATGCACATTTACATCATTGCACATTCTAACACGTGCATTTATTACATTGATTTAATAAAGTACCTAAGTCCTAATAAAATCCTAATCTAAATATGTACCCATAATGGTACATTAGTAAAGGACCAAGTAATGTAATATATTCTAACAACACCAAGCTTGATATCAGTTTTATTGTAGGATATCTTTCAAAATTCATGTAGGATCCTAAGGAAATTCATTGGAAAGAAGCAAAGAGGGTATTACATTATGTATGTGGTACAATTGAATATGGCCTTAGAATAAGAAGATTGATAATTTCTTCTTAGAAGGATATACAAACTCATATTATGTCGAATCACTATATGACAAAAAATTGATGTATTTCATTTGGGATCTAGATCTATCTCATGGTATAGCAAGAAGTAGCATGTAGTAGCATTATCATCCATGGAGGCAATATATCACGCTACATTAGGAGTTGCATGTGAGGCAATCTGATTATATCACATTCTATCATAAATAGGTAAATATAAGAAACATCCAACACTATTGAAATGTGATAGCCAATGTGTCCTGAAATTGGTTAAGAATCATGTATTTTATGAAAGAACGAAGCACATTAAATTTTCATACCATTTTATTTGAGAACATTTTTAGAATCAAGAGATCCAACTCTATTATATCCCACTGACAAACAGGTTGCAAACATTTTTACAAAGGCACTTGCAAGTATCAAGTTTGAATTATTTTGCAATTCCTTTTTTTTACAAAATATTGTAATAAGGGATGATGTTAGGAATATTTTATTTCATTATTTTAATATTTTTAGGTCATGCATATTTATATTATTAGGTCATTTATTTTTAGATGGGTTATTATTTTAATATTCATTGCATGTAACAATCTCCTAAATCAAGAGTAGAGATCTTATAGTTTATAACCCTAGAACATGTAATAAATAGGATTACGCCTTGATGAATGAATTGATTCACTTTGTTGTCAGACACATGGTAAAGCACAAACATCTCGTATAGGGCTACAACAAAACACATATAGGGGAATCTGTTGTGATTAGCTATAATTCTTCATTACATGTTGTAGAACATAGGGACATCAATATTGGCTCTTCATCTTTTGATGTGATACTTAATTTTTTTGATATTGGTCCTAGCCTTTTGTCTATTTATCACATTCCTTATAAAAATAAAAGGTAGAATTTTGGCCTGATATATGGGTAATTAAGGATATATACAATGGGTTCAAAACTATTGCTTCTAGCTATTATAATCAGATTTACCATATGTATAAGTTGGGATAAATACCTACCTCTTTTTCCCCCTCCTCTAGGAAGAAAAAATTTGTTGTTAAGGTTGTTCATGTAGATAATAAAAGTTAGAAGTGGCATCATAGTCTTGGGAATATTAGCTATGGATATTTGAGCTACATGAATCAAAATCAAATGGCTATTGGGCTTCCATGCATATCCCTCCAAGTGGTGCATGTAAGGGATATATTCTATGGAAGCATTATAGGAAGACATTTTGAAAGAGGTTGCAAGACAAACTTCTTATCCCATAGAGATCATACATAGTGATATTTGTGACCTATGGGTATGCCATCTCTCTCAAGAAATAGATACTTTCTTTTTTTCATTGATGATTTCTCTACATATGTGTGGTTATACACTATTCATATCAAGGATGAGATCTTTGAGAGGTTAAAGACCTTCAAGGTCCTTGTTGAAAATCAAATATATAGGAGAATCAAATGTTTAAGGACATATAGGGGATGTCAATATGTTAGCTATGCTTTTCATGAATTTTTGGTTTCTCATGAGATTGCATATTAGAGGACTATTCACTATTTTACTGAATAGAATGGTGTAGCTTAGTGAAAAGATATGGTGATAATAGAGATGGCATAATGCATGATTTATTCCAAGGGGATGGGTCATAAATTTTGGGGTGAGGTTTTCACTTGTGCAACATTTATGATTAACATAGTTTCTACTAGGAAAGTCCAAGGCATGGCACCTCTTGAGAGATTGATAGGAAACAAACCTGATGTGTCCAAATTTCCTATATTTGAGTCTTTGGCATATGCTTACATACTAAAGGATATTTTGAAGAAGGAGGTACCAAAGAGTCAAGTGTATTTTTTTGGGGTGTTTAGACACCTCAAAGGCATATCATCTTTACAATATTCAAAGGCATGAGGTTTTGATCTAGAGATATGTCATTTTTGATGAGGTTCTTCTAGGTACTACTTCCACCCCATCACTTAAAATTTTGGCAAATGATCCTTCTGACCCTTTGACCATATTACATTTATATGTTTCTTATAATATTTTGGTTGTCTCTATTTCCATTAGAGCATATTCTTCTTCATCATATTTAAGTGGAGGTCCATTGCCTATTAATTTGATCCCTTTATGGGTAGCACCACAAGCAAGAAATTCTTCTCCAACTTTAGGGTATGATGAGTAGGACACATCATTGTTACATAATAAGGTGAGTAGCAATTTTGAGTTGGATTCTTTAATATTAGCTTCTTATGTTGAGTTTTCACAGAATATACATGATTCTTAGTTTTTCCAGCATCCAAGTGGGTTAAGATGTAGAAGAATGCTCAGTCTATTATGTCTCTTAAGTGACATCAAATGGTTTATTTTTTAGAACTATTTTTAAATATAGCACATTATTAGGATCCTTTAAATGTTCTTAGGCTAAGGGCTAGCCAAAATGGGAAGATGTTATGCTGGCATAGTATGAGGATTTGATGAAGAATAAGACTTGGTAGTTGGTTCCTCTTCTAGAAGGGAAGAATGTTGTTGGCAATAAATGGATCTAAAATACCAAATATACTTTGGATGGTTAGGTATAGAAGAACAAGGTATGCCTTGTTTCTAAGGGGTTCTCTCAATTAGAGGGATTGGACTATTTCGAGATATTTACACTAGTGGCTAGGATGGACTCGGTATGGATGATTCTCTCCATTGTTACCTCCTATGGACTAAAGGTATATTATATGGACACAAAGAGTGTATTTCTACATGGGGAGAATTAGGAGGAAATATACATGCAATAACCACATATTTTTGAGCTTGAGCAACCCTTCCATTCGTTTTTCATATGACTAGGTCCTTGTATGGACTTAACCAAGCTTCTCATGCATGGTATGAGAAGATCCATTTATTTTTTCTCAATTGTGGTTTCTATAAATATGAGGCTTCTTGTATGACATGATTTCATGGCTTTCTTCCACTTTTGAGATGATAGATTTGGGGCTCCTACATTATTTTTTTAAGGATTTAGATTGTTTAGGTAAATTATGGCATCATCATTTCCCATCCTAAGAATACTTTGGATCTTCTTCAACATTGTAATATGGAGGATTACAAGTCTTCTCAAATTCCTTTTGCCTCAAGCCTAAAGCTTTGGGATGATTGTACCACTCCTTTGGTAGATCCTATATTGTATTGATCTCTTGTGGGAGGACTTCTCTATCTTACTTACAATACACCTAATATAACTTGTATTGTCAAACATTGTTCTAAATATATGCAGGCAACTTGAGAGAGTCACTAGACAATAGCTAAGAGGATTCTCAAATACATTTAAGAGATATATCAAATGGGTATTCACTACTCCATTGGATCCCCTATAATTTTGATAATATTATTAACTGTTGATTGGGATAGTGACTTGGATGAGTGATAATCAACCATCAACTTTGTGTCATGTTGAGTGAGCAAATGACATAGTTTCCAAAGGCTACTCAACATGAGGAACATAATAGTTTTGTTTCCTATTGGAAATGAAGTTTGATTCCACCAAGGTTTAGGTAAGCTAGGTCTTGGCTGATTGGGATGAACTCAAAGGTTGTTGTATGCTATTCCACCAAGGGATCAATGTTTTTTATTCTCTAGTTAATTCTCTAGCTTTCCTATAAATAACTACAACTCAAAATTGATTTCCTAGGGGATTACTATGTTATAAAGTGATATTTGTAATTAAATCTAAACAAATTTGGATCAAAATTGATTTTCAAAATGAAAGCTTTTTAGATTCATTCCAACCATAGCAACCAACATTGAAGTGACATGGAAGTAAGCATAGAAAACTGCAATTTAAACTCCAATGCTTGGAAAATAAAATAAAATACAATTAAATCTAAATAAAGTTGAATTTGGCAATATAAAATTGATTTTTCAAAATTGAAAGCTATCTAGATCCATTCTAATCATAGCAATAAACATAGAAAAAGTGCAGTTTAAACTATAATGCCTAGAAAATAAAATAAACTATTCCTAACCTACCCGATGTTCCAAAAAAAGAGCAAAATTTTAGGGTTAGAGAAATAAATAAAATAAAGCATGTACTGCCCTAAAATTATGATATTGATCCTTTAGAGTAGCAAATATGTGTCCAATAATGATCCTTTAATGATATTCACACAACCTGAGATATAGACGGTGCAATATTCTAGGGAGCTAAGACTATGAAGAAACTAAATACAACCACCATAAAGATGCACAAATTGGACACAAAAAACTCCAAAGTCTTGAATTGCATAATATAATATTGAAGCACTTTCACAAATTCACAATTCAAGCGGATTACAAACCTAGAACTCAACTTAATACAATGTTTGGTTTAGAAACCGATGAACTACAAAGAGCCTAGAGTAATCCTAAAACATGCTCAGTGTTGGATTTTTGATCCCTTAGAGCATTCCCAAGAGCTCTTATTTATACAAATATGGCCATATCTTGCCTTTACATTTGCAGTTACAATCAATTACTCTCACATTATGCTTCACAACAAAGCCATTTAAATCAAGTATGGTGAAGTAATTTCTATAGTTATAAAACATTAAATTGCACCCACAAAGTTTCTCTTTTGATGAATATAATTCTCCATAAATCCACTTTTGCAATTATGGTAGCACATTCAGGATCATGCTCCTACAAATATCTTCTTCATAACATGTAGGATCAATTTTATGGTAATGTACGACAATTAATTCCATTAGAACTCCACTATCCTGCAAAATAATTATTAGAGCAATAAATAATGCATTCATTAACCTTAGTCATGGTTGTTGGCATAAAATAATTCATTAAAGCATTAAAATAATTAAAAGTGATTTTTAAAATGAAACATTGCAGTTCGTCAAACTAATATGCCTAGGAAAATTGAGCTCTCATTGGTCAATAAACTGTAAAATATATTGCTCATTCCTAAGGTTTTATGCCCACAAGAAAAAAATCTATTGCCGCCATTGATTCATTGTTAGAAAACTCATTTTCAAATGCAATTTAATGGACCATGTAGTTTTGCAAGCTGAAACCACCAAATAAATTAATGCAATCAATAATAAAAGCATCAAGGCAAACAAAATTTATACCAAAAATCCAAAAATTTCAAGTGGGGTCCCCAATTGGGGTGAATTGTGCTATGCAACATGTCCTATATGAGAATCATTTTAGTTTCTTGGTGTTCCAAACACCAATACACTACCTCTAAGTCCTCCATAGAGGCTAAATATTATGCTACCAATGAGGTAACTAAGCATCTTAGGTTGATGCTCATGATTTTTGAGGAAACCAACATTTCTTAGAGTTTTTCAGTCACTTTTTGATGTGTACATAAGAGCACTATTTAACTTGTTTGGAATATAATATTTTAATAATGAAAAAAATATATAGAAATATGAATACACTTTATAAAATTATATTATCTTTAATCAAATTTTATTTTAATTATACCAAAAAAGCATCAAGGCAAACAAAATTTATACCAAAAATCTAAAATTTTCAAATGGAGTCCCTAATTGGGGTGAGTTGTGAACAACAAATGATAACTCTGTTGCAGAATGAGCATTTTGGGATGAAGAACCCTCCCTAAAACTAATGAAAACTTTGATTAGAAAAAATAAATAAATTAGTATACATCCATAGCTAGAGTTAAACAAATCTTGCTTAATATAATGCTCCATTCTATCTTAGCTCCAAGTGTGTGTAAGTGCATTCATTCTTATTCTTAAACCAATCAAAACTTTACCAATTAAGCTTGAAATTAAGTTATTTTGGATCACTCTTTATTTAAATTTACCTTGACATTACTCCATTTCCAACTAGGCATCTATAGCCCCAATGGAGATGTCCTCAATCTCTCTCAAGACCTTGCTCTACTTCTAGCCAGGCGTCTATAGCCTTGGTGGAGATTATCTAAATGACCCAAATCACTTGAGTTTATGCCTCTTCTTCTTCTTTTTTTATATTGCAAATGCATAAGTGTACCTTAGATTGGGGATTGATAAATCTAATAATAGAGTGCGTAAATTCATTTTGGCTTAACCATTAAGCTCAAAAGGTTACATTTCTATGACTCAAGAACTTTTCTAAGGTGTTTGAAATATGGAGCTTCAACATTACTTTGCTATACCTCAAGTTTAATATGCTTTGGCTCTAAGACAATTTTTTAACACCAATAGTTTGATTATACCAATCATTAATTCCACTAAGCTTCAAATCAAACTCTTTCATTCCCAATTTGCATTAGAACACTTCTAGCTTAGAATAACCAGAAGTCAATTGCATATGAACAAACCATCCCAAGTGAGAGCAAAAGACACAAACAATCATAAAAGCATTCCAAAAAAATATCAAACTTAAGTAACATTGCAAGGTAATAAATTCCATAAAATAATAGACTTTTCCATTCATTTTTGAAATACGTGTTTGTTGCCCTTGATTTTTTTGAAATGTGCAGACAACTTGCAAAAAAGCTTATAACTTTTTATATACAACTCCGTTTTGCATGTATCATACACCATTGGAAAGGTTATTTTGTGTAGAATTTGTTTGCTAAATTTCATTGAATTCTGAGTAGTTTTGGTCCCTCAAATCTTGACTGTCCTATGTTGCTGCAAAAAAAATTCTGTAATTTTTGTTTTTTGCTACAAAAAAAAAATTTGCTGAGTTTTTTTGTTACAAATTTTTTTGTTGATTTTTTTGCTGTAATTTTTGTTTTTCTTGCTAAGTTTTTTGACTATAATTTTTCTTTTTTTTTGCTAAGTTTTTTGTTGCAATATTTTTTGCCAAGCTTTTTTGCTGCAATTTTTTTGTTTTGCTAAGTTTTTTGCTACAATTTTTTTGTTTTGCTGAGTTTTTTGCTGCAATTTTTTTTTTGAGTTCTTGTTGCATTTTTTTGTTTTGCTGAGTTTTTGCTGCAATTTGTCTTTTGTTTTGCTGAGTTTTTGCTGTATTTTTTTTGGGTGAGCTTTTGGTTCATATACTTCAATAGCATAGTTAAACTAGAAACATACTCAAAACCGATGGGATGAAGGCAGTAATCAAACTCCAATTAAAAGCCAAAAAAATTGAATTTAGGATAGCATGAATGCATTGATAAAATTAAAACAAAAGCAACTAATCATAATCAAATCAAACAAATCACACCAAAATGACTATTTACAAGGTAGGATTGAAATGCCCTTTAGGGATTAATTTAATGCTTGAGGAACTATCCATTCACAGGTAATGGAACATCCTTTCCAGTTAAACTCTTGATTTTGAAGGTATTCTCTCCTAAGATTTCAAATATTTGAAAGGGACCTAACCAAAGGTTATCAAACTTCTCATGGTCTCCTTTCTTTTCATGGGCTTTATCCCATAGCAAAACTAAGTCAACAATTTTGAAAGCCTTTACCTTGGCCCTCTTGTCAAACCACCTTTTGATAACTCCTTGGTGTTTTCTAAGGTGTTGGAGGACATCCCCTCGCTTCTAATATAGGCTCATCAAGTTTGTTAGCCTTGCTTCAATTTTATCCTCCTCTAGTAAATCTTGCATAAACTTCAATGTCAAAATCTTCAAGTTGATAGGGAAAATAGGATCTTGGCCATACACTAAGTGGTAGGGAGATATGTCTATGGAAGACTTGACCCTTGTACTATCTTCCCACAAAGTATTTAGTTTGTTGTGCCAATATCTAGGGTTCTCTAAAAAAAATTGATTGTGGTTTGTTAGCTTTTGAAGCTAAATGCATAGAATAAAGTAATCACGAGATCTAAAATAAAGTTGAAATATGAAATATATGATAATGACAATCTATTAAACATATAAAACTCATAAAAAACTTCAAAAATGAATCATATAAATGCCACTAATAAATGCTCATGAAAATATGATCTTTATTGAATAAAGACCTCAAATACATCATACTTCATCACTCTTCATTGTGAATGTATATCACCAATCACTCTATATATTTATATATCTTGCTCTCTATCCATATACCCATTTAGAGGATGGAATATGAATTTTCATATGGAGGATTCATGACCTTCACTCTTCCTATGGATCTTCATCTTCCTATTCTATGGACACATGTACATAGGGACAACTATGCACATTTACATTGCCAAAATACTTTGCACACTTGTGCATTTATTACATTGCATAAAGTAAATACTTTCATCCTTATCTATGATACTCTTTCCTAATCTATAGATGTACCCATGGTGGTACATTGGCATGAACCAAATGATGTCATATAATCCAAAACCTCCTTATATTACATTATTTGGTTATTGAAAAACTTTTAGTCTTCAATATGGATCTTCTTCTTGTAGATAATTTCCATCTTGTTCAAATTTGCATTCTTCTTTGATCTGTAGATGACCTCATAGTGCAATATTTGGTTGTCCTCTCATTTTTCTTCATCTAAAACTTGTTTTCCCCCATCTTCCATAATAAAATGATTCCTTGTTTTCTATAGTGTATCTCTCAAAAAAGACATTAGTATTATATTGAACCATTACAAGATCTTGTGAAAAAACAATAGAATCCAAAGAATATATTCTATTGTTGATTGATCCAGTAGCTTCTATTTTATTTAGCTTTTTAATAAAGCACTTATTCTTTCTATTCTCATATTTGAGTTTCATGTGGAAGATCAATATCCACCACTTCTTGTGGCAGGTCTAGCTTGAAAGGAACTTTAGAATCTTTAATGAGTCTTCCAGAGATACAGGATCCATTATGAATAAAATCCTTACCTTTTCCAGAGAAAACTCATTGTCATCTTCTATTGAGGCCCAATCTGTTCCCTCTGGCAAAAAACTTCTAGCCCAGTCCCTGAGTCTACCCTGGCAAGATGGTCATGGCAAGACTAATCCTAGGTGCGAGGTCATGTGGATACCTCCCCCCACCAATTGCCTTAAGTTGAATTTTTATGGCGTAGCCAAAGGCAATCCGGGTCGCGCTAGGGCTGGCGGGACCATTCGGAACCATCAGGGTCACATTGTCATGGCCTTTGCAGAAACCCTGGGAGTCTCAACTAGCAATGTGGTCGACGCTAGAGCTATCTGGCATGGACTACACCTTGCTTAGAACATCCAAGAGTGGCTAATTGTGGAAGGAGATTCCCAAGTGATCATCAATCTCCTCAACAATGATAAGGATCCTCCCTAGAAATTTGAGTCTTGCCTAAGGGAAGCAAGGATCCTATTAAAAAATAGAACTGATAGCGTGGCCCACCATGTCTTTCATGAATCCAACAAGGTGGCAGACAAGTTAGAAAATTTAGGTGTTGATGTTGATAGATTGATCACGTGGACATATGACCTTCCGTCGGATGTGGAAGGGATTATCCAAGACAAGGTGCGATGTGGTGCCTGATGGGGATCACAAGTTGGTTTGTCTTGCGTGGCAAGATAGGTTGGGTCGGGAATTTGGCTAAGGGGTGGCAGTGTCGGTCTCCTCAAGTTGTCAGAATTGCCAAGGCATATTGCCCAGACTACCACGTGTGTAGGCAGGTGTTTCGTTGGTGCCTCAATTACCCGATGGTTGGCTTCCCTAGGATTGGCATTCCCATGCGGGCTATGCCTTGGGTTGATAGCTCTTCCAGCTTCTTACCTGATGAGGTGGTGTGCGGCCGTCTCAACTTCTCCAGCCTGACTAGACCTTTGACATCCTTGAATCTTGCTCAGAGCGATCCTTACCATCTCAATACTAAGGGTGTCGAGGATAACTTTCCCCATGCCAAGTCAGATTTGCAGCATGGCTCCCACGTGGCTGGTATGCGGTGGTTTGTCCTCAGATAGCGTGCACCTCGTGATAAGGGCCCAAACTACCACTTGAATGATGCGGATGCATGGGAAAACCCACTCATCATTGCTCGACACGTGAGACGGTGGCACCCCAAGTGTTCCATCATTCTCCAGAGGAAGGTTGATATGGCATCTTCTTCCCAAACCAAAATGGACACGCGACATGGCATCCATGTGGTTGATAGGTGGTGGTTGGCCTTCTGGTTTGGCACTTTCTCTAATGATGTGGTATTTTTAAGGCGGACTAAGAGTTTTAACATCTACCACCTTTTCCCTCAGTCTCTGCTTGAGAGTACGTCGTCTTGCTTGGTCATTCAAGAGGCAGAGGTTAGCAGAGGCAAAGTCACTATGACCTACATTGAGCCTAGTATGGTGGTTATGGAGCCTACCGCGCAAGCCATCCTCACTGAGAGGAGGCTCACACAGTTTTTTGACATGTTCTCTGGTCCTGATGACAACATCACCACCGAGGTAATGGAGTCCTGGGATGAGGGGCGGATTGTGGTCCACGGGCGAGAAATCACGGTCGACATTAATTTGTTGGCAACCATTACTGGGTAGACGACAAAGGGTCATTCGATCCACAGGCAGAAGCACAACTAGGAGGTCGAGCTGCATGAATTCAAGGACAATCAGAAGATATTCAAGGAGGCAAAGAACGGCTTAACAAGGGTTATATTCTTGCCCCCTGGAATTTTGTTATGAAAAATGTCATCGAGTTCATTACGAAAGAGGATCCTGGTAAAGTCCTAAGTTTTCACTATGTTTTCATTAATTTTTTTTATGACATTAACCCTATTAGCATACCTCAATTCCTCATGAACTCCATGAATTACACTATTAATTCATGTCGTAGTAAGAAAGGTTCAGCAATGCCCTTGCACTAGAACCTTTTTAAGGTTATCTACAAGTTTGTCCTTGTTACTTTGCCCCATCCCGAACCTCCGGCCCTTCCGCCCTCCGAGACCCCCTGCACCAGGTCTAGTTTGCCCAAGGCCTAATTGGGGTCCCCTGCTAAGAAATGTGACTTTTAAGCAGCCACCAGAGGTGGCTCGACCAAAAAGAGGCTGAAGATTGACGAGCCAGAAGGATCCACTAGATCCTCTGCTAGGTTAAGGAACAAGCTTGCCCTGGGAAGCTCTAAAGTCATCAGCATTGACTCAAAGGATGAGGGGCCTGACATCAACATCATGGTCCTTAAACGCTTTGTTTTGACCTCCTTAGCGACTATGGCCAAGTAGACTGAAGAGATCCTTGATGCCCTCACCAAAGTCTTCTTCAATGAGGGATTCCATAGCGCTAAGGAAGCGATCGAAGACGTCAATGACCAGGAGAATGACAAGGAGCAGAATGAGGAGTAGAGGAGAAGTGATGTGGACCCTCTCAGGATGTTTTTGAGGTGGGCTGATCAGAAGACCTATTGTCTGTGGGTTTGGTTCATGATCCCTGGGGTTTCTCCGCTGTCTTCTTACGGTTATCTTATTTGTTTTTGGTCTTCCTATTATGAGGTTTCTTGTTGTTTTTGTTGTAAGCCATGGTTGGCTGGGTATGTTAGAAGGTCGAGGATCCTTTACTGGTCTCTAGTTTCGGTGTTCAGCTTTACGCTATTTTTGTTCAAAGGTTTTGGGTCAACCTGAAAAACCCGCTTGATATAAAAATATTTTACTTATCAAAAAAAAATTCTACTGCTCTTCCGCTTTCAACTAACTTAGTTACTGAAATGATGTTTGTTGACAATCTAGGTATATACATTACATTGTATAATATAAAATGTGGATGAGATGCAATAGGTGTTACACACCCATTTCCATGAACTGGATATTTCTTTCCATTTGCTAGCTTTAAACCAAAGTTTTTTGTAGTTTCTAAACAGTCAAACCAATGTAGGTTTCTTGTCATATGATGACTTGCCCCTGAGTCAATATACCAAATATTATTATCATCTTGAGTAATATAATTATCTTTTTGTGAAAATATTTTGTATTGTTGATAAGGAGCATGAAAATTACTTTGAATTTGTAGCTTATGATGATATGTTCCTCTTGCTAATTTATTCATAATTCTCTTGATTTGAGTAAGTTCTTTGAATATTTGTAATTAACTACTTTATAACTCCCTAGTTTATTTTATCAAACAATTATTTGATACAATCTCAAATTCTCCTTAGGGATAATTTTCAATTTTGATCTTTCAGATACTTAAGTTTTATATCTCCCAACTTTGTATATATTATCTTCCTTAAACACTTTTCAACTTCTAGATCATGAGTTGAATTATTTTAATTCTTCAAATCTTGAAGTATATGATTAACCAATATAATTCCTTTTGCTTCTTTAGGATTGAGAGTAATCTTGATAGATTCTTTGAAGTAGTATACCTTATGACTCCCTAGTTTAATTTATCAAATAAGTATTTGAAGCAATCTAAAATTTTATATTCTTTATCTCTCCTTAGCTTTGAATGATAGACTAAGGATAATTTTTAATTGTTGACAACCTTTTATCTCCCTAGTTTCAATATAGATTTTCAATTCTATGTTTTGTAGAACTCCTTGTATCTCCCTAATGAATATGACAATATAATTTTTCAACTTCTATTCCTCCAAAAAATAGCAATTTTACTTCCCTCTTATCAATCAATGATTTGAATGCAATTTTTAAATATTGCAAATATTTCAAACTTATATCTCTAATAATTTTGGATTAGAGATTAATGCAATTTTTATTTGTCAAGTACTTCTATGTTGAATTCCTTTTGTCTTCCAAATTTAAGACTATAATTTCTCAATTCTAAATTTCATAAACTATGTTGATATTGAATTCCTTATAACTCCAACTCTAGAAATTTAGAAATTCTACAAATAATATTTGCAAGTTTTGTGTATTCCTAAATTGATGTAGAATACCATATTTCTCCAAACTTATCAAATTGCAAATATTTTAATTTGTTTTGTAAATTCAAATGTGCAAATTACAAAACTTCAAAATCAATGCTTTAATATTAAAAATAATCTTCAATACTTTGTAAGAAGGCTTTAAATTGTAATATTTATATTTCTAAGGTTTCAATAATGCTTATCTCTCCAATAAAATCCTTTTAAACTCTAACCTTAGATAATATATCCTTTTACACCTTATAACTCCTACTTAGCATAAACTTTTTTTTTCAAAAAGTAATAAATATTACCTTTGATATTTTAGGTGTTCCCACCTTAATTCTATGCTTGGTCTTCCTTTAAAATTGGGTGCTCTTCCTCTGGTCAACTTCCTTCAAACTAGTCAAGGCATTTCTTCTTTGATGTAGTGGAGTCTTTGTTGTGAGTAATGATACAATTCCATCTCATGCAATAAATGAGCGCTTAAAACTTTTTTCCTTCCTTGGTAACACTTGTAATATTTGCAAGATGAGTGAAAAGTGTCACTAGATTTCTTCCTTCACTCTTGTTAACATAATTTGTGGTTGTGTCTTCTTCTCCCTTATGATAAATGGCTTCACTAATATCAATGCTCTTGTGACTCTTGGATGGTGTCCAATGCTTCCTCTTTCTTGTGACAAGTGTCTCATGCAATGTTATAATGCTCCCCACACTCTATGAGGAATTTGTAACATTTTATTTGATGAATCTTTTGGTGCTCAAAGTTGTAACGTTCCCTGGTTGGGTTACGTTTCCCTTTTGGACACTTGGCTCTGCGTGTGATATGCTTTAACAGACTGGTACTGTGTTATGAACATCTTCTTTCTTGGTGAATGCACAAACTTGAATCTTTAGCCTTCTTGATACATTTTCAATAGCAAAACGTAGCCTCTTCTTTGTTGGTTATATTTCCAGATTTGCAGGTGTCTCTTCAACTTCACCAATGATAGCTTTCAAGTGCTCTTCTTTGGTGGCTTCTTTCATGATAGTTTTCTTTTACTTGGGCACTCCTTTGGTGGTTGTTCCATGGTAATCCTTCTTGGCTCGATTTATCTTTTGGTGTCTATTCATCTAGACATTTTTAGGGTGCTTTCCCCTTTGTATTCTGCTATCACTTTTGCACTCTTCAATGATGTTCAACCTGTGCAATTTGGTGGTGATTCCAATGGTGTATTTTACCACACTTTTGGTGATTTCCTTCACCAATGTAATATGCAAGATTGTTGTTTTTAAACACCTTAAATCTTCCTATATTTTGATGACTATTCGACCTCACTATAACGTAGGATAAATTTGCTCTTTCTCTTATTATGAAAATAGCATATACTAATATTTTTATTACTCTTTTTAAGCTCTTTACAAGCTTTAACTCTAGTTGTTATAATATGCAAATTTCTACAATAATACTTGTGTGCATTGGTGTCTTTTTCCTTGGCTTAGATATACTCTAAAAAATTATTTTTCTAGATCTTAATAGCTCTAAAATTGATGCTCTTAAAAAAATTACAATAAGCACTTTTAAAGTTTCTAAAATAACACTTTGTATGGCATCAATTTAACACACTTTATATGGATTCTTTTGTAGCTCTCCTTATTGATAGCTTGATGTCCTAAATTTGCAGCAATACTCCTTTTCTCTTATTTTTTGGAGGCTCTTTATCTTGTAGTTGTAGTTGATTTCCAAAATCAGCTCTTTTGCTAGATAACACAAGCTTATATTGAGAGGGGGGTGAACAGTATAAGACCACTTTTTACTTTTCTTTTCAATTCAATATTATGCAGTGTATAGATAGCAGTATCAATAGCAATAATCAAAGCAATGCACAAAACACCATCCACAAATGTGACACAAAAATTTATGTGGTTCACCCAATGCGGGCTACTCCACAGAGAAAATATTTTGCTAAAAATTTCTCAATCAATCTCTTGGGAATCCTTCCCAATTACAATATTTAAGGATCTTTGTCCAAAGGAGATGATGATCCCCTAAATCTCAAGTTTGTGGATCTCTTACACAAGATAACTCTTTCCCCTTTTTCTCAATCTAGTGATCTTCTAGAAGACTCTGTCTCTCTACTACACTGACTTGTGGATCTCTCTCCACTTGAAGACTCCTCACTCAGATCTATCTTCAATTGTCCTGGGTATTGGATCCTTATCCACTGAGACTATGTCCTTTATACTCTATCACATCAAAAGCTCTATCAATAGGTTCACTTAGAACCTCTTCAAATCTGCTCAATAGGCTCACTCAAAACCTGCTCAAATCTGCTCAATAGGCTCACTTAGAACCTACTTAAATCTGCTCAACAAGCTCACTCAGAACCTACTCAAATCTGCTCAACAATCTCACTTAGAACTTGTCCAAATCTGCTCAACAAGCTCACCCAA